>JAGKTI010002437.1:7090-21293 GCA_018397915.1 Birgus latro
CACAGTTTTTGAGGACAACAGGAGGGACTCCATCAGGACCATATGCCTTTTTAGTATTGAGGCCAGTGATGGCAGAAAACACATCAGCTGAAGAAATTTTAATGTCAGTCAAGAGGAAGTCAGAGGGGGGAAGTGATGGAGGAATAGCACCGGAATCGTCTAAGGTGGAATTGGAGGAGAAAGTCTGAGCGAAGAGATCTGCTTTATCAGTAGAAGAAATAGCTATAGAGCCATCAGAGTAGAAAAGAGGAGGGAAGGATGATGAGGTAAAGTTGTTAGAAAGGTTTTTGGCAAGGTGCCAGAAGGAGCGAGAAGAATTCGAGTTGGAGAGTTGGGAACATTTAGCACGGATGAAATTGTTTTTAGCAGAGCGAAGAACAGACTTAGCACGATTCCGGGCAGAAATATATAAAAGGTGTGATTCAGGGGTGGGTTGGCTCTGGTAGCTCTTATAGGCCCTCTCCTTGTTGCGGACAGTATTAGAACAAGCGTGATTAAACCAAGGCTTTCTTGCATTAGGATATGAGAAAGGAATGTATGCTTCCATGCCCGAGAGAATAACCTCCATAACGCGCAAGGCACACTCAGATGGTTCCCGGCCAAGGAAGCAATAATCATTCCATGGAAAATCAAAGAAGTACTGCCTGAGGGCCTTCCAATCTGCAGCTCCAAAGTGCCACAGGCGGCATTTCTTTGGAGGGTCCACAGGCCGTACTGGAGCGATTGGACATGTTAAGGTAATAAGATTATGATTGGAGGAGCCCAACGGAGAGAAAAGATGAACAGTGTAAGCAGAAGGATTAGTTGTTAGGAAAAGGTCAAGTATGTTGGAACTCTCTCCAAGGCGGTCAGGGATACGGGTAGGGTGCTGTACAAGCCGCTCTAGGTCATTAAGGATAGAAAAGATGTAGGCTTGTTCACCAGGTGGATCAGTGACAGGAGAGGAGAGCCAAAGGTGGTGGTGAATATTGAAATCTCCTAGAATGGAGATTTCAGAGAAAGGAGACATGGATAGAATGTGTTCCATCGTAGAAGTAAGATAGTCAAAGAATTTTTGATAGTCAGTAGAATCAGGAGATAAGTAAACAGCACAGATATATTTAGTCAGAGAATGACAGGAAAGCCGAAGCCAGAGAGTAGAGAATTCAGAAGAATCAAGTTCAGGAACACGAGAGCAATATAGATTGTTGCGTACATGTACGCAACAGCCACCTTTGGCTTTGAAACGAGAATAGAGAAAATAGGAGGATACAGAAAAGGGTTTGCTGTCAGCTGCCTCAGACAGCTGAGTCTCAGTGAGAAAGAGAAGGTGAGGTTTAGAGAAGAGGTGGTGCTCGACAGCATGAAAGTTAGAGGAAAGGCCGTGAATGTTACAGAAATGAAGAAGGAGTGAGTCAGACAGTGGTTCCAGGCAGCTCTTTGAGTCGTCACCGGGAGAGGGGCGGATGGTGGGGGCATTTATGGTCCCCCCCCCCGGGGACTCCGAGGCATGATTTTTGTGCGCCATTTTTGATGATAATTTTGAAATGGAAGTGTAGCATGTATGTAGTTTGGTGTTGACAGTTAGAGAAACTTGTGTTGGAGAGCATGCTGGTCTACTCTTTGTGTAACTGAGACACTGAAAAAGTTCAGCAAAGGGGGATGGACAGGAACAAGTCCTGAGGGCTGATGAAACGGGAGCTCCAGCTCTCCCTGTCATCAGCTTTCCATCCTCCTTGGGAGTACTGCCCTGCTCGACTGGTGCTACAGTCTCCTCACCATTACTGTATTATTACTGAAAGTGTTACATTGCAGTCTATTACAGTGATTACATTTAAGTTTAGTTCTTAATATAGAGTGAAATAAATACTGGGT
Organism: Birgus latro; assembly: GCA_018397915.1. NCBI lineage: Eukaryota > Metazoa > Arthropoda > Malacostraca > Decapoda > Coenobitidae > Birgus > Birgus latro. The sequence goes on from JAGKTI010002437.1 coordinate 8,945, forward strand.
ACTGTTTAGAATTTACGTTAAAGTGTAAACTCACCCAGCTCCACCAACTCCGTCTCCAAAACAAAACAAACTGCCGAACTTCGAAGAATCTACTGCCTCTAACGAAAGGTGTTACACTGCAGTCTATTACAATGATTACATTTAAGTTTAGTTCTTAATATAGAGTGAAATAAATACTGGGTACTGATAAGAATTTACGTTAAAGTATGAACTCAACCACCTCTGTCTCCAAAACAAAACAAACTGCCAAAGAATCTACTGCCTCTAACAAAAGGTGTTACACTGCATTCTATTATAGTGATTACATTTAAGTTTAGTTCTTAATATAGAGTGAAATAAATACTGGGTACTTTTTAGAATTTACGTTCAAGTGTGAGTTAAACCACCTCCACCACCGTCTCCAAAACAAAACAAAAACTGCCGACTATCTACTGCCTCTGACGAAAGGCAAATTATGTGCACTGAATCCTTTCTTTTTTGTCTTTCTTTATTAATTTATACACTGTATATGCTCCTTTACTTTAGTGTTAAGAAGAGAAGTAATAAGTATTGTTATTGCAATTTGGTGGGGTGAAAATCCATCTCCAACACACGTTATCAACAGTCTGTACTGCCTCTGTGAATTATTTTCTACCAATTAACCACTTCAGTACTGTGACGTCTATATCTACTTTATTTACGCTTCCTCCAGCGATTTTATGGCACTCAGGACTGGACTCACATACTGAAGGGGCTAACGAAGGCTGTACCAACCCCGTGCACTTCCACAGATCCAACCTACACTGACTAAAATTGTCTGGTGGCAGCAAGAACAAAATGAAAATACACCCAGCACTGAAGGGGTTAAATGTATATTAAATGCACTAAATTGTTTTTTGTCATAATTTATTTATTTATATATGCTTCTTTAATTTAGTGTTTAAAGGACAAGTAATAGGTACTGTCTTAGCAATTTTGGGGGGTGAAAATTCGGTAATTTAGCAATTTTGGGGGGTGAAAATTCGGTAATTTAGCAATTTGGGGGGGTGAAAATTCGGTAAGTCGGAAAAATTGGTAATTCGAACCAGGGTAGAGCCCCATATAGTTCGGCTTATGAAGGGTTTACTGTAGCATGATTATATATATTATACCATTTGATTAATGCAGTGAAGTTATTACACAGTACAGTACCACAATGGTAGTCAAAAGAGTTTGAAAACTATTTGGACGATCTGGACTAATATCTGATATACAGAATCGGAAAAAGTCTGGGTTAGCAGGGGGAAGTTCGGATGTTGCTTTTATCGGAATTTCGCATTTTTTGGAATGGCTTGGGCCCCAATTAGTCCGTTATAGTGAGGTCTTACTTTACGTTAAGACCAGGGTAGGTTAACCCGCCCAGTCCTAACCGGTTTTTTACCCAGCCTACCCCCAGATCCCAACCAATTTTTTACTTTTTGTTTTTTGGCTCAAACCTCCGCTTTTGGTGAGAAACATTGAAAATTCATAGAGAAATTGCCTTCCTGAGCTTAAAAATTTTGATACAGGTGTTATTCAACCTTACATTTTTCTTCTTTTTCAGGGTACCTGGCTAAAGAAAATGAACTATGGAAGGGTTAACTAATTCAAGCCACTTTAAATTACATATTTATATTTATTTGGTACGAATTTATGTGTAGTACAAGGCTATACAGTAAAACTTCGATATAACGGACTTCAGTAGACCGGAATTTGCTTTTATCGGACTCGAGGAGCTACCGGACTAAACCCCTATATATCGGAAAAAGTCCGATATAGCCAGAAAGCAGTCCGGACTGCCTGACAACTTCAGCTATGTTCACCACAATAAGACAAGTAAAAGACATGTTTTTCAGTGCATAGTACAGTATTATTATACCATTTGATTAATGTAGTGAAGGTATAACACAGTACAATACTGCAATGGTGGTGAAAACTACCGATTCAATCCGGACTAATGTCTGATATATCGGAAAAAGTCCGGATTAGCAGGGGTAAGTCCGGATGTCGCTTTTATCGGAAAATCGCATATTTCGGACTGGCCTGAGCCCCAATTAGTCCGTTATAGTGAGGTCTTAAAGTATTGGTTTTCACACAATAATATAGGCAATAAAAGCATTGTTCACTCATCCAAAACCCCAGTATATGGCACCATTCCTTTACAACATTACCACCTCATCACTTCTGTTTGCTTCTACCTCTAGCTTCTTTGTTTCTTTGTACTCCACCTCAGGAATCACTTTGACCGTGAATTTCGTCATTGGAGAGACCGTGGGGCAACATACCTTTACTGGCCAGGTTACTGCTAACAGGTGAACTGCCTAGTGTGGGGGGAGGGGGGGAGGGGGGGGTTAGGTGGGGTCAGGCAGTATCCCACTTGACAGCAAGTAGAAGAAGCTCTCCCACATATGCCTACCAAAAATCACCCACGAATGTTGAAAAATGTGCACACGATGGGCCTTGCAATTGAGTGATATACAATGCACGTCAGTGGGTCTGTCCGTGGAAAAAAGTAGCGACGTGCATGATAAGTCAGTGGGACTCGGCGGGTTAAAGGTTGACAGAAAAAAATCCAGGATAATCTGTACGTACTGAACCATTACAAAGATGCACTTAGTAACTGCTAAACACAATATTTCTCTATAGAAGAGAAAATCTTATTACCTCGTTATGTGAAGTCAACAAAAATGTACTGAGACTCCTACTGTGCCTGAAATTTTCAAGCAAGCAAAAAAACTGCATAACCATACTCTGACATTACCCGAGACATCAAAACTCAAGGAGATACAGTACCTCTCAGTTCCAGTTTCATCACTGGTAGGGAACCTGATATTTTTATGGCTGACTCTATTTCACATTAAAGCCAATAAAACATAAAATTCTTCCCTCCAACCCATGTGTATCAAAAAATCCCAATTAATTAAACAACATGCTTGTTTGTGAGGAAATTCACATTAAGGCCTTTATAATGGGAAAATTCTCTGCTCCAACCCTTCATGTCTCAAAATAATCCCAACCAATTAAACAATGAGCTTGTTTGCAAGGAAACTTCACATTAAGCCTTTAAAACAGGAAACTTATTCCCTCCAACCCTTCATGTATCAAAATAATTCAAATTAATTCAACAACATCCTTGTCCGCAAGGAACAGCATCACATATTTATTTACACCATTTGTTTAGGTTAAATGCTTTATTTATGACTAGATATACTGTATAATGTATGTTTAAATAAATACTGTATATAATAATGTGGTTTAATAGTACTCACACATTTGAGAAGCTTTATCTCATCGAGGGCTGTCTCTGTGTAGTGGGAGGCACTCTTTACCACCTTCAGGGCAACAAACCTCTTGGCCCTGGAAAATAAAGAAAATCATACTATACACTGAGTGCGTCAGAGGAAATTAAAAAATTAACCTCTAATCCGACGTCTGTCAGTAGTTAATTTCAGGTCCTGATACCTAAAGTCCTTATGCTGATGATCATAGACAGGTTGAGTATTTATATTTATCTTGAATGAAAGTTTTTTTTTTTTAACTCATTCCTTCAACTAGTTTCATGCCTTGGCACATAATTCATATTGATTTTAGTGATTTCTGTAAGGTTATTGGGCAAAAATAATGTATTTTCCAAAATTTTCCCATTTTCATTCTTATACAAGGGGTGATTTTTTTTTTTTTTTAGCTCTGATGCTTGATAGTGCAGTAACAATTAAACATATGAGAGTGAAATATACATTTCCAGGTGTATAAACTCAAGCTTTTGAAATTTACCTTGGTGAAAGCTGAAAAATCGAACCTGAAATGTGGCTGAGGGGATCATCAGTGTGGGAGATTTGTAGTGTTTAGGGGTTAAATAATATACTATCCTGATAATGCTCTACAGCACTTTAAGGATGGCACAATTAACCTGAAAACTACAGTAAAATTTCAGATGATTTTTTTTTCCTAAAAAAGTTACATCACTTGGATTTCTGTAGGAATTTCTAGATTTTCTGACTTTTCTAAATGCTGGTATTGGGCACATAATACCATGATGATTAAGTACTGTGATGAAGAGGTTTAGGCATCTATGTATTGCTTTCTCTGAGTGATTTTTTTTTTTTCAATATTCAATGCACCTCCATAAACTAACTGTCCAAAACAATGTCATTTAAACAACACATCACAAACATCAAAAATAAATTAACACCTAGACTCAATGCCTTGAAGTCACTTGCCCATATAACATTTGGACACAACAAAGAAACCACCACCACAGTTTACAAACAATATATATGTTCAGTGAAGAATTATGCACGCCCTGCTTGGGCTCCTAACCTCACTAAAACACACTATAACACTCTTCAGACCATACAGAACAAGGCCCTAAAAATAATCACAGGCTGCACAGCTACTAAACCTACAGACCACCTACACCATGAAACCAAACTCCTCAAAGTCAAGGATCATCTAGACATGAGAGGCACCCAAATTCTCGCTGCAGCCTCCACAACCCCACAACATCCACTACACTACATGGCAGCACATCCACACACACCAAGGAACATCAAAACAACACCCAGCACACGATACCATACACAATTACAGTATGACCTCACTAAACGGACTTCAGTACACCGGAAGTCGCTTTTTTCGGAGTCAGGGAGCAGACCGGAATTATTTCTTGCATATCACAAAAACTCCGAAAAAGCTAGAAGCGTTCTGGACTGCCTAACCTCACGGCGGGGTGGCCATATTGTCGGCGCGGTTTGTGTGTTCGTGCGTTGGTTGGCGGTGGGCTGGCAGCGTAGTTATTCTTCTAAGTGAATATACAGTACAATATTTGAAGTGCTTATAATTAAGTTATACCCATAATGTTCTTTCTAAATGCTAAAAAATTAGAAAAGGGGTCTGCATTAATATTAAGACATCAAGCTTTAATCACACAGCGAGCAGTGTTTTCGTGCTTCGGTTCGTGGTGAGCTGGCGACGTAACTATTTTTCCTCCACATCATTTCCTCCAAATGTCATTTTCCGTAAGTCCCTGATATACTGCTCGACGGTGACGAGTGATAAATGAAGTATACAGACAGTGATCGTATTTGTTTGTAAGATTGTAAAAATTAAGGTGTATAAAGTGTACAGTACAGTATTTGAAAAATTCTTAAAATTAAGTACACCATATTGCACACACACGGTACACACAGTAGGCGCAGAAAGTGTTGATGCCATCTTAAAAAAAGAAAACATTCTTGTGGTTAGCAAGGAGAAACAAATAAATTAACACTCACCATTGAATTTAGTATTTACTGGCATTCCCCTTCACCTTTATTATCTTCTTAAGGCGTCTGGGGAGACTGATGGCGTAGTTTTGCAGAACAGACGGACTAAAACTGCTCCATAGCTGCTTGACTGCAGCCTCAGGTTTAGGCAAAGATGATGTGTCCATACTACGCAGCTGCCACTTCATGTGCGCCCATAAATTCTCAATGGGATTGATATCTTGGCTGTTTCCGGGCCAATCTCAAATAAAGGGAACCTCACAGTCTGTTAGCCACTGTTTCACTGACTTTGCAACATGTGCAGGGGCAGAATCTTGCATAAATACTCTTGCCTTGGTTTTATCAAAAGAGTCACTTAAAACATCACATAAGAGCTCCAAATAATTGTTCTGGTTCACTTTTTCATTTGCAGGTAGAATTACCAACTCACCAACACCATAATATGTAAAGCAGCCCCAAGCCATGAGTGAGGCTGGGTATTTAACAAACTTGGAAGTGTACTTAGGATCCAGGGGGTCACTGCCTGGTTTGCGGTACACTCGTGATGAAGGGGTACCAGTGACAGTAAATGTTGACTCATCACTCCAAAGCACAGTTTTCCATTGCTCCTCACTCCAGGCAAGATATTTCTTACAAAAATTTACTCTCTTTTTCTTCTGAAGTGCAGTTAGCAGTGGTTTTTTACGAGCACAAAAACTCCTGTAGCCCAGATCGTCATGCAACAGTTGCTGCACACTTCTGACAGACACATCTGCCAGCAACTGTGGGTTCTTTTCTTTTAAATCCCATGCTGTTAGCCTTGGATCCTTGCTAACTTGCCTTGAGATCAGCTGACGGGTCCTGAAGGTTGTCTTACGAGGTCTCCCAGGCTTGGGAAGTGGAGTGGGAGGAATGGCCTCCCCACTGTCCTTGAACCGCTTCACCAGTCTCTGCACTGTCCTCAGTCTAACACCATCTGATTTGCAATAAATGGGAGTTTGTGGCCATCTTTGTATAAAGTAATCACTTCCACACGTTTGTCCTTGCTTGTGGTTACTTTAGGCATGATGAGAATGTGGTAGGTAACCAAATAACTGTGTTATTTGAGTCAAAACATGCCCTCGTGGTGCATCACACACAGAGACAATCCTCCTCCTGTGGCTGCCCAAACATTACTGAGCCTGCTCCTGTGGTGCCAAACCTATCAAGCAGGGTTGCCAGCTCCCGCTGAAAAAGTGTCAGCTCATTTCGCATCACAGGGGAGGGTAGTATTGACCCTACTTCACTTAACGCGAAAAAGAATGACGTCGGCCCTTTAGCGTCAATACTTTCAGCGCCTACTGTACAGTAGAGTATTTGAAGTGTCTATAATTAAGTTATACCCATACTGTTCTTTCTACATGCTTAAAAAATTAGAAAAGGGGTCTGCATTAAGACATCAAGCTTTAATCACATGGCGAGCGGTGTGTGTGTTCGTGCTTCGGTTCGTGGTGAGCTGCCGACGTAACTATTTTTCCTCCACATCATTTACCCCCAGCGTCATTTTCCCTAAGTCCCTGATATACTGCTCGACAGTGATGAGTGATGAGTGAAATATACAGAAAGAGTGATCATATTTTGTTTGTATGATTGTAAAAATTAAGGTGTATAAAGTGTACTTGAAAAATGTTTAAAATTAAGTACACCACACACGTACACACACACACACGGTATGGGCAACACCTCCGATTCCCATCCACAATTCAGGTCTTGTCAGTGAAGACAATTGGGACAATTATTCACTGTTCCTTGATGATGACCCTGAAGATAATGGGAAATGATTTTGAAGGATTTGCTCTGAATGATCCTTCATCAGGTGCTGAATGATGATAACACCAGGCAAGGTGGGGGTGCAGAGATAGCCAAAGGAGTGTGAATGGTTACGTATTTAAGAAAAAAAAAATAAGAGGCAAATGAGATATTACCACAAGTCAAAATGGACTGGTGCAGATGAAGCAGGATGGTGGACGTGATGCTTTTAATAAGCGAAAATATCTTATTTTGTGTGTTATATATTGCCATTATCGAGTCTAAACCTTGCTAAAACTATACTGTGTAATGCAACGAATTGTTTTTAGTGGAATTTTAGGAAAGTTAAGAAGCAAAAGGGATAGAAGGAACTGGTGGGGTGATGCAAGATGGTGGCTATGACACTTCATGTATGAAAAATATCTTCCTGTGAGTGTTACAATGGCCTTTATCGAGTATAAACCTTACAAAAACTGTACTGTGTTATGCAATAAATTATTTATAGTGGCTTTTGAGAAAAGTTAAGAGGCAAATGAGCTAATGCCCCGATTTAGAAGGAAATGGTGGAATGAAGTAGGATTGTGGCCATGACTCTTTTCATGTATGAAAATATCTTAGCAGGGGGAAATCCCTATGTTGCTTTTTTCGGAATATCACGTTTTTCAGAATGACTTTAGCCCCAATTAGTCCATTCTAGTGAGGTTTTACTGTACTATCATCTCTTCCTCCCTGCCCACCACAGACCAGCTTCCAGAAGTATATTCATACTCAAATCACTCGCTGTTCCATTCAGTCACTTAAAGACAACACACAGCTGCATGCATGGCCTCCTGATATCCATCCTTCTGAATGCTATCTCCTTCGTGAGGACAGGGTCCACCTGGCCAGGCTGAGATGCGGGCATCATCCAGCCCTCTTAAGTTATTGGGAGATGCTAGATGACTCCTTCGCTGACGCCAGTCCAGGACGTAACCCAGCACCCCATACTATTAAGCACATCATGGAAGACTGCATTGCACACAATCACCTACACCAACAGCACAACATACACTCCTTGACAGCTCTGTGGGAAAGCCCGGTCTCAGCCATGGCCTTCCTTAAGGACTCGGGGCTGTTTGGCCAGACTGCCTAGGAAGCAACTACTACGAACTGCATTTCCACTGGTAACCCTACCCTATTTTTACCAGGGTGGTTCCAGGGAATGTCCATATATGGGTGAAAAGACAAAAGTGAAATACAGTACTAAAATCACTTTTCCTACCACAGAAAATGACTTGAAGCCACACATTCTCCTTACCCACCCTAGTTTTTTCCAGCCCTTTTCCTACCCTAGCTTCACAATTATCAGTGAGTTTGGTATGTTTTTCTCCATTAAAAGACTGGGGAATTCAACAAGTGATAGGTGAAAAGCACTCAGGAGATGAACACTGCTGAAGCTGGAAATTCTTGAAACAACTTTTCTTGGTCTACTCTGACTTCTTAGGGTTTTTAACTCCTTAAGTGCAGCCGTCGTACTGAGACAGCTTTTAAGAGAAATGCAGCCGTTGTCGTGAGAATCAGTGTTTTCCCACGCATACAGTAATTATGGCATGGGTCATAGGGGTTCGTAGGCTGCTTGGTGGTGTAGTTGAGTCTCTGGGGAGTCCATGGATTGATGGACAAGGATTGGGTAGGCCTCAGTAGGCCTATAGTGGCTACAGAGAGGAGACCCTCAACCTCTTGTGGTACTGGTGGTGATAGTGATCGCAGTGGTAAAGGAAATACTTACAGTGGGGCCGCTCGGGTAGCGTTTTTTTGCTTAGCGAATCCACGGGTAGCGACAGGAAAGAAACTATCTCGATTAATGCTGCACAGTTAGCGAAAATCCGCTAGGCATTTACCACGTAGCGAGCAGGTGGGCAGAGTTGCCAAGGTCGGAACCTGATTCAAAAGCAATACTGGGTGAATATCATCTGATCTGATCTGAATGCCGATGGTGTATGCAAGCCGACCTTCATTTGTAGCGGGTGATGGGCAGAGTTGCTAAAGTCGGACCCTCGTAACACTGACAGTGAGTGTGAGTCTATCCTCATGCTGATGGTGCACAGTTAGCGAAAATCCGCTAGGCATTTAACACGTAGCTAGCAGGTGGGCAGAGTTGCCAGGGTCGGAACCTGATTCAAAAGCAATACTGGGCGAATATCATCTGATCTGATCCTCATGCTGATGGTGCATGGGAGCTGATCTTCATTTGTAGTGGGTGGATGGGCAGAGTTGCCAAGGTCAGACCTTGGTAACACAGACAGTGAGTGCAAGTCTATCCTCAGTCAGTTCATTGACCCATTGCCTATCCATAAGCTGTGTGTTCATTCAACCCTCAGTCTCTCCATTGTTAAAGTTTTTTGTGACCTTCCATTTATTGTCTGGGGACTGAGTGCTCTGTTATCATGGCTTCAACTTCGGAGGCTGGCCCAAGTGGTGGCGGTGGCCCAGGGAAAAAAACAGGAAGTGCAGGTAGTGTAAAAGTGACAAAAAAGGCCAGAGAATACAAGCGTGGCAAGCCAAAGAAACAATACAGCGTGAGGTACAGAGACCAGCCCTTTTGAATACCTCGTCAGACGAATTGGACGATGTCGACATGCCCCCTGTTCAGCTTGAGGAGGACCTATATGATGGTTGGGAAGATGAGGAAACAGAGGCCCATCGCATCGAGAATGAAGTTCGTTTGCATGTGTTACGACGTGAGGGACAAGAGAGAGGTGAGGGATGAGAGATGGAGAGTGAGCAGAGTCAGGTCCGTGGTTGCTAGGTTGCTGCGGTACAATAACCACCAAGCACGACAGTAATTTCAACAATAAATAGCAAAAATGATTTAAACATTGTTTATCCATTTGCATGTTAAGTTTATTTTATTATTGTTCACAGTAGGAATTTAGGGTTTCATTGGAGTGTAGTACAGGTATTTATTTTTTAGTGGCTGTAGCAGGGATAAGAGATAGAGAGTGAGCAGAGTCAGGGCCATTGTCGCTAGGTTGCTACGGTACAATAACCACCAAGCATGACAGTAATTTCAACAACAAATAGCAAAAATGATTTAAAAGTTTGTTTATCCATTTGCATGTTAAGTAAGTTTATTTTATTAGTGTTCAAAGTAGGAATTTAGGGTTTCGTTGGAGTGTAGTACAGGTATTTATTTTTTAGCGGCTCTAGCAGGTTGCCACGGTACGGTAACTACAATTGATAACAATATCGTCGTCATCAGCCATTGAGGTCCACTGCAGGGCCGACCTGTAAGTGGCACTCAAAACGAAATAAAAGTAAGATTTTAATCTTCTTTGAATATGTAATATACTATCTTATTTCTGAAGAAATATGACATGATATTAATGGTTATTGGAGGAAATTAGGGATATACCTGAAGGAGTCAGGACCGTAGTTCACTGACCCATGTAAAAGTATGTATCTTAAGCTTTTCTTATAACTAATCTCCAACTATCTCTCTCCTACCAATTTTTACAGTTTTAAATTTTTCCTTTACCTTTCCTTTTCACTTGGGGGAATGCCGGTATCTAAGCGATCCTGACGGGTGGAGGGTGAACCTCCCCACAGTTACCCCAAGAAGAAGAAGAAGAAGATTGTTTGTTTATCCACACACCGCGCATCCATTCAACTTTCACAGTCTCTCGCCATTGTTAAAGATTTTTGTGACCTTCCATTTATTGTCTGGCTACTGAGTGTTCTAATATCATGGCTTCAACATCGGGGGCTGGCCCAAGTGGTGGTGGTGGCCCAGGGAAAAAACAGGAAGTGCTGGTAATGTAAAAGTGACCGAAAAGGCCAGACAATACATGCGTGGCAAGCCAAAGAAACAATACTGCATGGAGGAAAGGAAAAAGATAATTTTTTTAATACTGTATGTAGTATACGTTTATCTTATTACAGTACTGTACTGAAGAAATATGACGTGATACTGATGGGTAATGGAGGAAATTAGTGGTATAACTGAAGGAGTCCAGGACTGTATTAATTTTTTTAGGTAAGAAGTTTGCCCCTCGGGTAGCGATTTCATGGATAGCGGCCATTTTGGTGGACTAGTAAGGTTGCTATCCAAGGGGCCCCACTGTACAGTAATCTCTCCAATATCCGATGTAATACAGCCAAAGGCATGTCCGGAAATTGGGTCCCTCCAGAAACTGGGCCTGAGGCTTCTGGACTGGTACTTATGGACCCTAACACAGCCTAACTCAGAAAAGCACCTACAGTACATAACTCCCTACCAGACATACATAGCACCTATTTAAGATCCTAGTCACACAAAGAAGGGACACAAAGCATGAAATAAATGAAAAGGAACCAGAGAATGAGGAATTAGAGGTGAGTAGGGAAAATATTTAGCAGGTGACAGGGTACTGTAACTCCCTACCAGACATGGACAGCACCTTTTTAAGATCCTATTCACACAAATAAGGGACATAAAGCATGAAATGAATGAAATGAAACCAGAGAATGAGGAATTAGAGGTGAGTATGGAAAATATTTATCAGTTGACAGCGTACTTACAACACGTCCATGGCTGTTACGAAGATTAACCCACCTCCTTTAAGGCTCTGACAGTAGTGAAAATGCTCCTGAAGCACATTCAGTAATCCAGTGTTGTGCTGCACTTAATCCTTAGCACTGTGAATTACAACTGTTTAAACAAACACAAGCACAAGCGGCAGCCATTGCAATGATTGTCTACTCACGATGGCATGCAAAAACACAGCTGTCCGGTGCTGCACACCAAGTTCAAAGTATGATTGAAAAAAATGTCGGATTTTTTTTTTTGCTTTTTTACGTTTTTTGGCCATTTCTCGGTTCCGAAGGCCCGAGCCCACAATGTCTGGACATTGGAGTGTCTGGGAATTGGGCATCCGGTTATTACAGAGATTACTGTATTTATGCCAATTTTCTTTTTTGGCATGATTGGGGTAGGGGGGTTTTCAAGAATTCTCCCCCAGTATCCCTGCTTGTCGTAAGAGGCGACTAAAAGGGTTGGTGGTGGGTTAGTGCCCCACCCCGTAAAAACAACTAACTAAAAATACAAACAGGAAGCCTCGGACCAGGACTGACCAAAAGTTGACGACAAAGGAATGGACAAAGGACGAGATTAAGATTGCGACCTGGAATGTGAGGGGTATGAATGATGAGGTGAAAGAGAGAGAGATTGTACAGGTGCTTGAGAGTGCGAAAGTGGATATATGTGGAATAACTGAAACTAAATGGCGAGGTGAGAGTGTGAGAGAATGGGAATATGGATGGGGTATATGCGCGGGAGTGGGTGAGAATGAGAGGGCGAAAGA
>JAGKTI010002437.1:21584-42131 GCA_018397915.1 Birgus latro
CCTGTACTGTTGTTTGCAGATGATACTGTGTTGTTGAGTGAAGACGAAGGGGAGCTGCAAGGCTTGGTAGATGAGTTTGGGAGAGTGTGTAAGAAACGGAATCTAAAGGTGAATGTGGGGAAGAGTAAAGTGATGTCTTTGAGAGAAGTGAAGCCAGTGAGTGTACAGTGAGATTGGATGGGAAGGAAATGGAGAATGTGAGTGAATTTAAGTACTTGGGCAGTGTGATGAGTAAGGATGGTAGTCTGGAGGGTGAAGTGCTCGAAAGGGTACAGCAGGGAAGGAAGGTTGCTGGTTCGTTGAAAGCAGTGATAAGAAACAGGGAGGTGAGCATGGAAGTGAAAAAGTTGTTACATGACAGTATTGTGATACCAACTCTGACATATGGAAGTGAAGCTTGGACCCTGTTGGAAGAACAGAAGTCAAGAGTGAGAGCAGTGGAAATGAGTTATTTGAGAGGAGCATGTGGAGTCACATGGAGAGACAGACTAACAAATGAGGAAGTGAAGGAGCGTTGTGGTGTGCTTGAGGACGTGATGGGAAGCGTTAGGAGAAACACGTTAAGGTGGTTTGGGCATGTGGAGAGGATGGAGAGTGAAAGATTGACGAGGAGAGTGTATGTAAGTGGGGTGGAGGGGGCGAGAGGTAGGGGGAGGCCGAGGATGAGATGGAGGGATGGAGTGGAGAGGTATATGAGAGAGGGGGGTGTGAGTTGGGAGCGTGGTAGTGAAATGGCAGGGGACAGAGTGACATGGAGGCGATTTGTTTGTGGCCACCCCGTTCGGGATTGAGGCGTCTGGCAATAGACAGAGATAGATAGAATGAAATGGTCACTCGTAATCATCGGAATATTACTGATTTTTCTCTCCGATTTAATATTTATGAAAAAAAAAGCCAACCAAAGTTGGAGATTATCATACTTCACACAAAAACTGCACCCTCGCTGTGATGTCACATACCCTACCAGGGCCACAGCTGGCTGCTACTAACAACAATGGCTGGGAATCATACATCAGTACTGTTAAGATTTATGTGGTGTTCAGTTGTTATTATTATACTAGGTATTTAAGACTTAGTGTGATAACTTTCTTAAAGATGAAATATGCTATGTTTGTACTTTAGTGAAGAGTTTTGTTGGTTTTAGTGAGACTCGCAGTGGCGGCGAATTCTGCAACAACCAGGTACCTGTAAGGCAACTCTGTAGCACCAAGATTTGATATGATAAAGCACAGATAACATGAACACTGGATTGGACACTCTGATTCCCTGGTCTGCAGTAATGGCCCCAAGACCTAAAAATGATCATTCGCATTCTGTCCTCGTTATCTTGGCTTGTAGTCAACAGAAGTCAAATACAAATAACTGTTGCACAAAAACAAATGTATCTAACACAAATACAGTATTTCAATGAAAGCAATTGAACGTCAATGTACAATGCATGGTATGTCAACTCTTTTTCACACCTGTTAGCTTGCACCGCTTATCGTCACTTTGTGACCTTCACACTTCACCATACTGAGGAGCATTCAAGCAAAAATAGACTTAATTTGAAGACACAATTGGGAAAATTATTATCAGGTACGCTACACAGATTATTCCAGCAGCAGAATATCAACTGTTGGAGAATCGATGTAAGTAAATTGTTGAAAATGTTTGGTACTGTTTTGTGCAATGTTTCTACATCAACCCCCATGGCCCAGATTGGTGACTAGTCACCAAGTCATTGATGTGGTGCACAATGGATACACATTAAATACAGATATCGCTAAGAAATTACAAAAGACACAATTGACCCAAACCAGTTTTAAAGTTAGCTTTCATGAGGTCTCATAGCCAAAGCTGCAAGTGTCCAGCCTTACTGGATGAAAACCAATAGTGTAGGTCCTGAGCTGGGTGATGTAATAACTTTCTTTGATTTTTAGGGCAGTGCCGATGAAAGTGTAGGCAAACTATTAATATGATCACGAACACATTGTGCCTTCAGTTACCAGCCTAACATGCTTCTCACCTAGTCCACAGATACTCAAGGAGGCTTTCTTACACACACGTTACTCATTATTATTATACTTGATTGTATAAGTCACAGTATCACTGTCTGGGACTTTGCAGGTGTACTGGCACAGTATTTGGTTACTGAGTGATTGCCGGTACAGTATGCCGTTTATTTTAGTCAGCAAGACCCAAGGAATTTTCTACCTCTGCCTGAATTACAGACCTTGTCAGCTTCTCAAAGCATCCATTATTACATTCAGGCCCAATTTTACGCTGTGAGACATTTTCTCTAGTGCAATGACTGACGAATGCCTTACAAAATTACATACCTTCACTCTGTAGACTTTCCCTTCTCATTTGGACATTCCTCGCTATTTTTCTTATGTTGGAAAGTTTCTGATACCACAACTCCTATCTCCTCATTATCCTCATGCAAAGACACATTGTTGCTGCCACTCATAATGCCTATTATTGTCGTTACGTCAGTAAATATTAGTAAAAACACTAGAAGATACACTCACTACTGTAAGCTTAGCCGCCAAACTGAATGTAGCCTGTAAACATTCTTAATAGTGCATGGATGGAACACTCTGATTGGTCTGCTGATCATAAAAGTGCAGTGACTGGCTCCCAGATTGAGAGCTGCTCACTCAGTGGGGGAGGAATGGAGGATGTCAGAGGCCAGCCAGTGGGAGGGAGCATACTGATCAGAAGAGAGCTGTGCTCAGTGGGATTTTCAACCATAATGGTTGATTCATCCTCATATCACATAGGGATGGGGGAAGGCAATTCTATACTGCTCTGGGACCATTACTGCAGCGATGGGAGTGCGATTCCGGGAAATGTCCAATCCAGTGTTTATGTTATCTGTGGATAAAGTAATGAAGTGATTTACGAATTAGGATAAGTATTGCTAGGTCCTGACTCCAGGGGCATATGGCCCAGAAATTGGGCAGTAATACATCAGGAAGATGTCACACAGACCAAAATATTTCAGTGCTTTTTCCTCCTAGATAGGCCCGACTGTCGACAACTACACCTCCGTGGAGTATTTGGTTATCTGATTTCTTAGTGTAACGTACTGGTGATGTTTGAACATCTGTTTAGTAACAGCCAGTCTGATCTGGGGAATAAGATAATCACACTGCTACTAATGGCTTAAGCCGAAGTTAAGGCTGGTTTTGCTTGACAGGTGACTTTTAGGTTACGTTAAGCTGTATATGCTAGGATATTATAATTTTTATCACCAAACAGGTTCATACACACGTAATTATCTGAAATCTGATCAAAAATCTGACTACTGATAAAATTTCAGCATTCAGAACAAAAAATTGCTAAAGTTAGCAGAAGCTTTTCACCTCTACCTTGACAACTTGCCTTGACAGACTTCCATTTTGTGTCAATATTGATTTACAATGCAAATACATTTACTTGTGTTTGTAGGTGGGGGCACTCATCATCCACTCACTCGATGTAGTGCTGCTCTCGGGTGTCTGCCCTTTCCTCTCCTCCCTCCTTTCCATCCTTCCTCTTCAGTCTTTCTTTACTTCATTCTATCCTTGTACACTCGACCCTCGCTTTCCCGGACTAAAAGGAGGGGAGACCAGTCCAGGAATCGCACAAAGTACTCACCTGGTAGGGCCCCACATACCATTCCCCAGACTATTACCATACTTTGTCCAAATTCTCCAATATCGTCCGGCAATTATTCAAATATTCTAGAGCATTCTGGAATGTAGGCTACCTATGCCAACAAAACTAACATACACAGTACATAAAATAATAACATTGACATAATAACAATAATAATAATGGACACAAGAGCGATATTTTGCTAGCTACAATCCTAAGAATGGTTGTTTAGACAGATGTTGACAAGAAGTGGAAGGTATGATAGAATAAGATCAGAAAGCTGTGAAAAAAAAGAGGAAAATGAACAAGAAATTGAACACCACGAGGTGAACCAGCCACGCTCATCAGCTGACTGAGGTAAACACACAATCAATCTTGGACTGAATTGGCAATTTTAAGCTTTATCACCATATAGGTTTGCACACTTAATTATTTGAAATTCAGTCAAAAATTTGTACTTAATTTAATTATTAACAGAAAATCAGGATTCTGAACGAAAATTTCTTAAAGTTAGCAGAATTGTTTTGCCTCTAGTCTAACAACTCACCCTGACAGACTTTTGTTTTGTAATAAATAGCGATTTACAATGAAGATACATTTTTTTGTGCTCAAAATAAATATTTTTACAAAATTGAAGTCTAAGCCATCTGTAAATTTTACTGTGTTATGCAATAAACTATTTACAGTGGCATTTGAGAAAGGTAAGAGGCAAATGGGATATTGCCACGAGTTTGGAGTTGGTGGCACGAAGCAGGTTGGTGGCCAAGATGCGTTTCATGTGTGAAAATATCTTCTTGTGTGTGTTACAAATGGCCTTTATCGAGTCAAAACCTTGCCAAAATTATACTGTGTTGTGCAGCAGACTGCTTATAGTTTTATATGAGAGAATAATGGCCAGACTTTTGTGAGATTCCCGGACTTGTACGGGCATTTGTCCAGCATTTGATAATATTGTTCGGCCTCAGTCAGAGTCCAGGAAATCCAAAATCCAGGAAATAGCAGTCCGCCAAATCGAGGGTCGAGTGTACTTTTGCCTATGGGTGACTTTACACTCCCTCTTTTGTCTTTATTTCCTTCATTCATTCCTGTTCTTTCTGACTATGGGCGACTCTACACCAAGTGACAAGCCGAATGGTTTCCTGTACACAATGAAACCATTTACTACGATGGGTGGTAACCAAAGAACCAAATTATGGCACATGGTGGTTTAGTGGGTAATTGTGGCGCTCCAATCGGATTGAGCCAGTGAAGGTTTATAGCCAAGGGGTGGTTGGGGTTATTGCTCATGTAATGACACTCAGGGATGAGTGAGGCTGGTCACTCTCATCTTAAATGTCAGGACCAACTTGCCTAGCCCCGGGTTCCTATGCTCCTCATGGGGCAATGTAGGATTAGATGATGGATGGATGGATTAAATCAATATTTATGCAAAATGGAAGTCTGTCAATGTGTGTTGACAATCTGAAGGGTAAATATATGCTGTTTAGCATGTTTTCGCTCTGAAACCTGACTTTTTATTAATAGTCATATTAAGCATAAATTTTTGACTGTTTTTCAGATAATTGGGTGTGCATGAACATATATGGTGATAAATATTATAGTGTTTTCCCTCGATTCGGTATTTCCTCGCACTGCTGCACAACAGTCAGAGCTGCCAGTTTTGATGTGGTACTCCCAACGTACTGCTTGCCATGGCAGCTTCCTGGGTTTCATCTCTTGGAACAGCGATGAATCTTTTCTCTGGTGTGATTCTACTTGTGTTCTTGCACAGTGGAACAAAGCACCAGTGGTGGTTGTTTGCTGACTTGGCCATGATGAAGCAAAGCTTGGCATATCAGCAAAACCACAATCACTCAACTTAGCTGGTGATCACAGTCTTGTATTGTCTCCGGGCTTGGCGGCCTGTGACGTCACCTCGCACTGCCATCAACCTCTTTTGTGCAACTTTGAAGGCATATATCTCCAAATTTTTACTTTGGTTTGTCAAATTAACTAAAAAATAGGATAATTCAGCACATTCATCTCCCAAATAAATTGTTTACATAAAAAAAAAAAATGATCATCAACCAGTCCACTGAAGGGTTATTTTTGCACATTTTGTTACTGTATATGCTTATCTTCAGTTTTATAATGCAAGTTACATACCCTGATACAGCAGAAAGTCCAAGGGCATTCCACTCAATGGGATTTGATGAGATTTATCGTATGAAGAAAAAATCCACAAGGCTCCTATACTGTATAACGATTGCTTAGTCAGTGCATTTGTAGCTCTGAGCATCTATCGCAAGGGGAAAAAAATCCACTAGGGCATTTGTATGGGAAACTACAACTTTTCATAGGCCAAACCTGTTACTTTGGATATTTTTCTACCATTCTGAAAGGTTATTTACTAATTTTGAAAGAGTCAGATAAGTGCCATTTTTTGCATATCAGGGGAATGACTGAGAAATGCAAGGCCACCTTTTGCCTCAAACTTCAAACATTAAGGTAAAAAAAAAGTGTTCCCTGTCTCCACTCATCCCCAGGACAGCAGCCAAAAGTACTAAAGACCTCATCTCCTAAGGTAGCTCACACTGGTCTAGGCCATTTCCCATGATAGCAAAGAAATTTCTGACTTTACAAAAATGCCATTTTACCACAGTAATATGGGCTTCCTAGCATGAGTGCTTTATACTGACTCAATTGCATTATCCTCTGCAATCTACATGGAGGCATATCACAATTATCTAGAAAAAAAAAAATCTAGGCCACACTAGCCCTCTTTTATATACTAACAGAGATTTGGCAGCTGTGCTTGGCATCTGGCAGCAGAGTCTGTTAACCTCTTAAGTGACATGAGGAGGACAAAGTGTTGTCCAAATAAGGACAGTAGTTCCTCATTCTAGACTCTTATAATCTCCCTGTTGAATTAACAGCATCGTGCTTCTCATTCAAAAGCCACCATTCGCCTGCTGCATACACTTCCATGTGCTTCTTCTGAAGCTGCCACTGCAAAGCCCTTTTCTGAGGTACGGTGGCATGTGGAGGGGGTTCAGCTCTCTTGGGACCTCTCACATCTGTTTTGGCTGATGTCTGAGTTATCTACTACAGCTTCATTCCCACCCACCCCCATGCCACTGTTTCATTCAGGACTGTGGTTTTCCTTTTCTTTCCTGTAATCCAGTGGCCAAATTGGTAGGGACATGGCCTGCAGTCCTAATGGACCCAGGTTCAAATCCCGGGAGGAGCAGGGAACAGTTTAAGGGTCTGAATTTCATTAATGGTAGACTTCACTTATCTACCAAAGGACCTGCCGACATGTCATAAAAACACCCCAACTAATACCAATACACCAATCCCATATGACACAGCCCTAGCATGCATTCTATATGGATGGTGGCTGTTACCACCAGTGATGACATATGGTGTATGGTACATAGAAGGACTACTGGGCTTTCAGAATGGGCTGTGAAACCTATGTCTGAAATCAGAAACATTGAAAAAATAATACTGTAATATAGTGGAATCTCCTACATCGTGGTCTCATGAGACTGGGCACATGCTGCGATTTGAGAATTCCGAGATTTAAAAATAACTAATCCTATGGGGAAAATTACTTATGGGTTTGTCAACTTGGAAAAGTTGCCCCCCCCTTATCCCCAAACCTACATCAAACTGGTAACTAGTGAATGCTAACAACCTTCATGCCTGGCCTGGGAAGGAAGCACTGTGACTGGCTTTTAGTAAGTGCTGTGCTTGAATATGACTGGTTTAGAAATTGTTATGCTTGACTGGTTTACACCCAGCTAGATGCGCAGACTTGAGGTAATGGTAGCACGAATTACATGAGGCATCGGAAAAGCGTTACTTTTGATGGCTGCATGCTTGAATTTCATGTCATTTCCACAATTTACTAATGTTGCAAACTTGCATGATCTTGCCGCATACTATGAATCTGCTATTTAGAATTGTGCGATTTAAGAGATTTGTAATGATAATAAAAAGTAAAATTAAGATCTATCATACTCCCACATGTCACACACCCTAATGAGTAAGGCGAGTCACTCTCCCTAGACCTTCACATACAATTACATTCTTACTAAACTCCCCCCAACCTTTCCTTTCCTTGATGCAAGAAGGGGGACAGGTTGGAGGGATTGACTATACAGTATTTAAGTGTGAGGTTCAAGCTCCCCTGATTTTCACCACTATTACACACAGGGCAAGGTGGGGATGGGTGGACCTTAACCAGCAGGATTTCACTCCCCTTCCTATTCCTACCCCTTCCCCACTTCAAACAGATGAGGATAAATGGTAATCATCTACAGTAATCACTCGATTATCTGGACGCTCTGTATCTGACATGCTCCATACCTGAACATTAGGCCTTGGCTCTATTACTGGTATATCCGTATCCAGATTTATCTGTCTGCATCCGAACATAAAATTTCTGACATCACCAGTTGTGCGGCCGAATCGATTTGGTGGCTGGCCAGTCTCTCTGGCCAAGTGTGGGTAATAGACCTTAACTCACAAGCTGAACAAATATGGTCATCCGGCTCCTCACTGAACAGCCAAAGTCCCCCGGCCGATTGGATCATTTGGAAGCTACCGGCCGCACACGAGTAATACAGACCTCAACCCACAAGCTAAGCAAATATGGCTGCCCGTATCCTCACCGAACGGTCAAAGTCCCCCGGCTGCCCGGATCACTCAGACGTTATTGGCCATGCACAAGTACAGTAATACAAACCCTAGCCCACAAGCTGAGAAAATAAGGCTGTCTGCCTCCTTACTGAACAGTCAAAGTTCCCCAGCCTCCCAGATCACCTGGAGCTAAAGGCTCCAGGCGCGTAATACAGACCCTAACCCACAAGCTGAGCAGTAATGGCTGTCTACCTCACTACCAAATGGTCAAAGTAGCCCGACTCCCCCCCCCCCCGACCTCAAGCCAAGCTGTGCACTGGTAAAAGAAGATAACCCACCAGCTGAGGAGAAATGGCTGTCTGCCTTCTTACCAAATGGTCAAAGTTGCATGGCCGGCCAGTATAGACAAGGCATCACACTGTTCAGTGGCAATTACCACACGTCCCCACTCTTTGTCCACTTCCAGTAGTTAGAGAGGGAGCAGTTTTCTGCCATTTGTTAGGTGATTACTAGTGATGGGCGATACTAGTGGATAAATTTAAATATCATAATGATATTCTGTTGGCCAGTATTGGTGGTATCAATTACCTATACGTATAGCTAGGTAGTTTCGTAATTAATACCTTTTCAGTCCGATGAACTACCTAAAAATTTAATAAAATTAATAGGCTCAGTCCAGGTTAAAATAATTATATGGCCACTACAATAATCCCTCGATTATCCGACACAATACAGTAGAGCCAAAGCCATGTCTGGGTAATGGCTCCGTCCGGATAATGGACTTTCCCCTGGCCCCCGATTGTACAATCACACCAAAAAGTATTGGTGCACACTTAATGTGAAGGAATTTGAGACACCAGACGATGGCTGCTGGAAACTGAACAACAATTTTTTTCCCAAGCTGATGAACTTGCACTCTCAAGGATGCTATACATGCCTTATTTGTGACGTTTTCTAGTCTGTATTATTATTGTGTGTATAGCAAAGTTATTACAGATACATTTTACCGAGAATCCATCAGCTATAATGATCATTTTGGATATCATCATGCCCTACCTGCGCAATACTTTTTAGGGTGACTGTACATAACCTAACTTTGAAAGCCAGTGTAAAAGGCCACTATAGTACACCATACAACACTTGTTCCTGTTGTTTAACACTAGCCTATCTGATCAAGCAGATCTATAAACCACAGCCAAACAATTACCATGGTCAAGCTGACTCATCAACCACAGACAAGCAATCACCACTGCAGGGCCATACCCTGCAGAGACATGAGAATGTGAAAAAAATGGCTACACATGAAAATCCAGTGGGCACACAAAATATAATGGTAAAATAGAATAAAAACATAGTAAAATAGAATGAAATCATGGTACAGTACAGTAGGCTAGAAAAAAAGCAACATCAACATTCACAATTTGACCATCCCGCATCAATCTTACCCAGGATCTTCCGCTTCTCCAGAGTCAACACTACGCTCTTCCTTTTCCCTAGGAAGAGGCATGCAAGGAATAGCATGGCCTGAAGCAGGTAAGAAACAATCACAAAAGCTACTATGTGTGCTGCCATAATAACTGTTCAAGAGGAGCTGTTTACTACACAACTGCCACACAGGAACTGAGACCAAGCAAGAGGGTCTCTAGCAGATGCTGGGTAAACTAACCAGCCAGACATGACGGCACCATCGGGCTATTCCCGCCCGTCCGGGCAGAAATTTTTTGCACGACCATAATTTCAGCCCGGAAGCAAGCATTTTCTCCAGATATTGTGAAAAAATGTATGAATAATGGTTTCAAGCAGCCAAAACACAACGTCTGGGTAATGGATCGTCCAGGTAATGACCATCCGGATAATCGAGAGATTACTGTATTTTAGGGGAATGTGAGCACCAAAACTGCCATTCAGTGCACTAATAAATCATCACTTCCCAATGAAATAATATGTTTAAAATTACGTTTTCAGCTACCTACAAAGTCTACTTTAGTACTCACACTAATCAACTGGTGGTGGTCAGAATCAAAGTCCAAAGGAAATGGAGAAATAGAAGAATGGAAGGACAGGAGGAAGTACTTCATACAAGGAGGGTGAAAAAGTTACGAGAGGATGGAAAAAAGGCAGAATATAAGAGGGAAATGGAGAAGCGACTGGGTAAATACAGATTGAAGCAGATGGGGGATGTGGAAGGTATGTGCAAGATATTCACAGAGGAAATCTGTGCAGCATGTGAGGTGGTGTTTGGGGTGAAGAAAAGATGAAAGGGGGTGCAGGGAACAGCATGGTGGACTGAAGAGGTGAGAGAAGCTGTGGAACAAGAGAAGAAAGCATATAGTGAGTGGACGAGAAACAGGGGCATGGAGAAGTTGAGAGACAGAAGAGACAATTATATGTAGAGAGGAAGAGAGAGGTGAAAAGACTAGTAAGAGAGAGTAAGAAGAGAGTGGATGAGGAATTTGGAAGGAACTTCAATGTACAGTGGAGGGAATGTAAGAAAATGTTCTGGGAAGAGGTAAAGAGAGTTAGACAGGGTGCTAAAGTACTTAGTTGGGAAGTGAAAGATAAAAATGGTAGATTACTAGTCAAGAAGGGAGAAAAAGTGAGCAGATGGAGAGAACATTTTACAGAATTGTTGAACATAAAGAATGAAAGTAAAGCAAGTATAAGTGGCTGGGGAATGGCTGGGAGAAGAAGGGATGTGAGAAAAGAGAAAGAAATTAGTAGGATGAAAGTTGTGGAAGCAATGAAGAGAATAAAAGTAATGCAAGTATAAGTGGCTGGGGAATGGCTGGGAGAAGGAGGGATGTGAAAAAAGAGGAAGAAATAAGTAGGATGAAAGTTGTGGAAGCAATGAAGAGGGAAAGCCCTAGGAATTGAAGGAGTGTGTGGTGAAATGCTGAAGCATGGGGAAGAGATAGTAGTAGAACGGATGTGGAAGATGTGCAGACTGGCCTGGGAGGAATGTAGAGTCCCGGAGGATTGGAAGTCATGTATAATTATTCCCCTGTACAAAGGAAAAGGGGAAAAAGAAGTGTGTGGTAATCATAGAGGCATTTGCCTTCTTAGTGTAATAGGAAAAGTATATGGTAGGATACGTACTGACAGAGTTAGGGAAATAAGAGAGGAATTAGTTGGAGAAGAACAGAAAGTTTTAGGAAGGGAAGAGGTTGTGTAGATCAGATATTCGTCCTTAGATCTTTAGTGGAAAAGTTTCTAGAGAAGGGAAAAAAGTTGTATGTAGCCTTCATGGATCTGGAGAAAGCATATGTCAGGGTGGATAGACAAGGATTGTGGAAAATATTAATCTATGGAGTAGATGGGAAGTTGTTGAAGGCCGTGAAGAGTATGTATGAGGGTGCTAAGGCTGCAGTGCATGTGAATAGTGAACTGAGTGAATTTTTCTATATGAAGGTTGGATTGAAACAAGGATGGCTATTCAATCTGTACATGGATGGGGTTATAAAAGAGATACAAGGTAGGGCAGTGGATGTTGGATGGCCCTAGTGAGAGAGGGCAGTGTTTGGAAACTCCCTGTGCAGTTGTTTGTAGATGATACTTTGTTGTTAAGTGAAGCCGCAGGGGAGCTGCAAGGCTTGGTGGATGAGTTTGGGAGAGTGGGTAAGAAGCGGAATCTAAAGGAGAATGTAGGGAAGAGTAAAGTTATGGTCTTTGACAGAAGTGAAGTCAGTGAATGTGCAATGAGGTTGGATGAGGAGGAAATGGAAAATGTGAAAGCGTTTAAGTACTTGGTTAGTGTGATGAGTAAGGATGGAAGTTTGGAGGGTGAAGTGCATGAAAGGGTGCAACAAGGAATAAAGGTTGCTGCTTCCTTGAAAGCAGTGATAAAAAACATGGAAGTTAGCATGGAAGTGAAAAAGCTACTACATGACAGTATTGTGATACCAACTCTAATGTATGGAAGTGAAGCTTGGACCTTGTTGGAGGGACAAGTCAAGAGTGAGAGCAATGGAAATGAGTTATTTGAGAGGAGCATGTGGAGTCATATGGAGAGACAGACTGACAAATGAGAAAGTGAAGGAGCATTGTGGTGTGGATGTGGATGTGATAGGAAGCGTTAGGAGAAACACACTGAGGTGGTTTGGCCATGTGGAGAGGATGGAAAGTGAAAGACTGATGAGGAGAGTGTATGTGAGTGAAGTCGATGGGGGGAAAGGGAGGGGAAGGCCAAGGATAAGATGGTGGGATGGAGTGGAGAGGTATATGAGGGAGAGGGGTGTGAGTGGGAAGCAGGGCAATAAAATGGCGGGGGACAGGGCGACATGGAGGCAATTTGTTTGTGGCCACCCCTTACGGGATTAGGGCGTCTGGCAATAGATAGATAGACTAAACAATACCTAACCATTAGTACTGATACTTTCAGATAAACAATTAGTATCAGAAGTACAGTATCAATATTTTGGTAACAATATGACTACCACTTGTGATTACATTAGCCACCAGACCACATGGGATTACTCTACACCGACTAGAGGCTAGCGGGTTATGATGCCTGTCTGCTGTTCACTAGGTGGTAAGTGCTGTACTGTACTGTACTTCATCAAAATTCTTTTTGCAATCTTTATCTTCTTCCTTTATTTGTGGATTTTTGTTGTTTATGCATTGTTTTCTTAGTGTCTAGCAGTATACTGGATATTCCCAAGTGTGTTTTGATGTCTAAATAACTGAATGACTGAAGAACACTGCCACAATTAGGAAGGGTACTGTACATATAGGTAGGGTATTTGTGGATTTTTGTTAATGCATTGTTTTCTTGGTGTTTAGCATTATATTGGATATTCCCATGTGTTTTGATGTCTAAATAGCTGAAACACCAAAGAACACTGTCACAATTAGGTGGGGTACTGTACATATGGGTTGGGTATGGGCAGGGCATTGGTAGATAGGATACTGCTCCGTATCCAGATTTCATCCATACCCAGATACAGGCAAACCCTGGCTTAATGATGCAATTGGTTAAGTAAAAACCCATCACTTGGTGGGGTATCATATCTTGGGGTAGATTTAACATGTAAAGTATAGGGAGAGGCTTTTAAGAACTGGGTTTCCCCCCCAGCCAAGTCCTAAATCCACCCAAATGAGTAAAAAAAAAAAGTTTAAAGTTAGTCTAAATGGCCTGACTGCTGTAAAAGAAGCTAACCTAAACCTAAAACCAGTGCCTGTCTTGCTTGTACCCAGTCAAGGTCACTGGAGAATGCAATCTCCGACCTGCAATCAAACTCGGTAGAGAAGAAGCAGCAGCACTGTATACAATCCCACCATCAGACAGTCCTGGGACAATTAAATAAGTATTTGTTATGCATAATAATAATGTATGAACGACGTGGAATCATCCAAGGAGTGAATTGTTCTGACGGAGAATCGTTGATGTTTTGACGGGGAATTCTCTTGACGGGGAATGCAATCGATGATGTAATCAGGATAGCCTTTTAAACAGTCCCTCTTTATGTTGTTTTAGTTACTGTTCTGGTTGCTGAGTCCCTTTATTTTCTTCTGTCTTATTTTCCAACATTTCTTTAGAAATTCCTTTGTATTTTCAAAGAGATTTTCCTAAAACAGCCCGAATGTAAACACACAATTTATTGTTCAATGATGCAATTGGGATATCCATTTCTATGACCCCTTTTTAAGTCATTTTAGTTACTGTTCTGGTTGCTGAGCTTTATTTTCTTCTCTCTTATTTTCCAACATTTATTTAGAAATTTCTTTGTATTTTCAATGCATTTTTCCTTGAATAACCTGAATGTAAACACATGATTTATCGGTTACAGTTTTAATCAATGCATGAAATATTTACACTAAGACTTTCATAATTATTAATACTTTATTTATTTAAAATTATTATTATGTACTCCATGATATGTTATATGTTCAGTGGTCAAACACGAAATATTCTTGTTGAGTCGCCTAGTTGACCACATCGTTTTGTACCTCATCTGATGGGCGAGAAACCGTACCCCAAATGACAGTGTTCATTCCACCTATGACTAAAACACATTAATCTAAGTCAAAAAACATTTTTTAAATCAACCTAAACACAAAAGTTAAGTCTAAAATATCATCAAAATTGGTAAAAAAAAAAAATAAAAACCCATCACAAAACCGAGGGTAGGTGTACGATGGTGGTACAGTATTTCTACCCCATCACTATTCCGGGGTATCGTAAAATGGGGTTTGCCTGCACATCAATGGCTCTATTACGTCAGATAATCGAGAGATTACTGCATAAAAATTTGCTTTGTACTCTAATACTAAATATATCTTGTGTACAATACACCCCGGGAACTGAATGAAGTACTGCAGACCCACACTTTATCATATCCCACTAGACGAAATACTGGCTTTAAAATACACTTTGAAGGCCCCCAGACAAAGCGGCATTCCCGGTACATAACGGATACCATCTGGTAAATGGAAAAAATCACACGAATCTACCGGACCACTCCTGGTCCATCGGACACTATTTTGCCCTTAACATATGCTATCCTATCTATCTATCTATTGCCAGACACCATAATCCCATAAGGGGTGGCCATTTGACTTTGAGTTATTTATTTTACGGGGAGGGGCACTAACCCACCACCAACCCACTTGTTGACACGTAGGGAGCATGTATGATTGGTTATATGGTTACCAGCCAGCGTTGTAAATGGTTTCTTGGCTTACAGGAAACCATTTGGCTTGTCACTCAATGTAAAGCCAGCTGTAAAGGAAAGAAAAGCAGTAAGAAGTGACAGGAAAGATGGGAAAAATAGGAAGAGAGGAGGGCAGGCACAGAAAAAGAATGATAAAGGCTAAGGAAGAAGTAGGCAGCACTACATCAAGTGAGTGGATGATGGTCGCCACCACCTACCACTGTATGCTATCCAATACATGAAAAGTATTGCACCAATACATGAAAAGTATTGCACAGGCCTACTGGATCATTTTCTCGCATGCAGCGATACTCATAATGCAGTTACCAACACTGATGATGATTTTTGTCACCTGCTTGGGTTAGGTAGGGGAGGAGTGGGCAGGAAGCAGTGGTGTGTCAGGCAATTTTTCAGCTATTTCCAGTGAGCCAGGGTGGGGTGGAGGCTGTGGACACACTGTATCACATATGGTCAGCATCAGTCTTGCTGTGTCTTTTGTTAACATCTCACGTCTCTTGAAAGTAAGTAGTGTTACCCCATCCTGACTGTGAAAATGAGTGGTGTAAACTTCCCAGAACACCCAAGACTCTAGCACCACTGCATGATTTTGAGGGATTTAAGCCACTGAGGAGATGGCAAAAATGTTGGTGGCTGCAGGACAAGGGAACCTTGCTGAGGAGGAGCTGTAAGAATGGCTGGATGAGGATGCAGGTGTGCCTTGTTATGGTCACCAGACAGAAGAGGAAATTGCTGCTTAACTGCAACAAGACAAGTCCGTGGCCAAGGAAGAAGACAAAGAGGAAGAGAAGGTGGAGGCACCTGGATCTTCTCTGGCTGCAGGCACTGATGCCGCAAAAACAGTTATCACCATCACAGACAGAGTTGGTGGGCCTACTGCCCACCACTAAAAGGTCAAGCAGTTTATCAGGTTAGAGCTAATGCAACTGCAGCAGCCAAAGCAAATCCAGGCTAAGATCTTCCAGTTTTTCAAGTCTGTGCCTTCTCCTGCTGCCATGAGGATTCGCACAGAGTAAAACCCGTGTCCCATATTCAAGTTCATCTTCAAGAATGGCCCCGATCGCCACGATCTTACCCTCGAGGTATGATCTTGGTGAAAGGCCACGATCATACCTCAAACGGTAGGCCTAAACGACCATTTCACGACAATCACGTTAGTACTAAGACACACAACACTGCTACGACGTCCCACGACACCCTACGGAAGCGTCACATTATCCTGTTGACACTATACAATCATCCCTCAGTTAAAAAATAACAGTCACTTTGACTCAACGTCAAGCCAAGACCGCCACGACATGCAACGGAACTGCTAAGTTACCACTGAGATAATCAGGACATATGACAATGCACGTCGATGGCTGGGATCTTCGGCACGAGGCTATATATCGGAGGGTAGTGTATAGGCAGGTGTCCCCAACATTAAAACCCGTTCCACGCCTGACAGTCACCAGCTGATGAGTGCAAGTGTGCAATTTTTTTTTTTTTTTTAATGCAAAAAAGAAGGAACCAAAGGCCATGGGCCTGCATACTGTTCCTTCCAAGAAAAAGCAAAAACAATACAAAAGAGAGCCAAATATAAGATCCATTCATTTCGAGATGCCTGGACACACTGTGTTTGAATGACTGGAGATCATAGGAAGTAGAGAATACAAACAGAGGAAGACAGTTCC
Organism: Birgus latro; assembly: GCA_018397915.1. Lineage (NCBI taxonomy): Eukaryota > Metazoa > Arthropoda > Malacostraca > Decapoda > Coenobitidae > Birgus > Birgus latro. Next base: position 38,176 of record JAGKTI010002437.1, read on the forward strand.
AGAGCTGACCAGTTGCATAAATGAAGAGCTGGGAGTAACGGTTAACTCTTGCATTAAAGAGATGGACAGAAAAGGGATGAGAGTTTGTTGCTAGACAGGTACTACGTGCCCGTCGTAGAGGTGGTGGGATGCAAGCAGACAGTTCAGAAAGGTACTGGACATCTGCAGCAGTTGATGGTGTTCTGCTGGGTGAGGACCTTCCCTTTTTGTATATATGTAAATTCTTTATAGCATCTTGTAACAGTTATCGTAATTAGGATCGACAGTTGACGTATATGGAATAGTTCCTGACTCCTCTGGTTCTCTTTCATATACTGATATATCCTATATTATTGTCTGCCTCGACTGACAGGCAGCAGGTGATGAGTGCAGGTGTGTAATGTAGAAAGGCACTACGTATCTGCAGACGATGGTGTTCTTTTGGTCGAGGTATTTTTACCATTAGCGTAGGTCTTGCTATTTGTATCTTTAGGACTTAGTATAGGTTAGCAATTTGTTTTGTCAGGTTATTAGTTTTAGGGTCTTTAGTTTAGGAATTATTTTTCCTAATAAATAATGTAAAATAATAATTATATAATAGAGAAAATACAACCAAAATAATATAAATAAAAATATAAAATGAAAAAATTTATATATGTATAAATACATACGGGTGTATGCATATGTGCTTTTATATACACATGGATGTGTGTGTGTCTGTAATATATATATATATATATTTAGGGTGGTCAGCACTTATAGGGGGAAAAAAAAATAATGGATATTTAGGTGAGCAAAGTATGCAATCGATTCCACTTTACAGACAAAGCATTCAAGCAATAATTTATGTTTTTTTATCAATGCAAAGTCGTGCCTCACTACCCCTGCATTCTGCAAATCTAAATGATCTGAGTACGAGAAGGGTATGGTAAAGAAAGGTAAAAATAAACAATGTGGTACAAAAAGAAACTATTTTTGAGCTATACAACAAGCATAATCAGTTTATTACATGTGGGAAAGTCGTAGAGGTGTCTGTGGTGCTGCACAACATGAAAGATCAGCTGTCGTTCTTTTTCATTCTTCGTCAGACCACTGTTGCAGTCCATTGCCAGTTTGACAGCCCGCTCAGCAGCATCACTGACCACTCTGAGGTGGGCCATGACATCAGGAATGGGGCAGAGGTCATTGATGCTTGTCAGAGTATCCAGCTTCAAACACTGACGGAGTTTTTTCGACTTCTGGGTGACAAACTTAGAGATTCTCAGATCTGATGCCTTATCGTCTTCATGTTCAAATGGCGCAGACCCTTCTTCCTCGGCAGTGCTGTGGTTATGTTTTTCAGCATTTCCTGCTTTTCTGCAGCACAGACTTTGTCAGAATACATGGCTAGTGCAGCAAGGTCCTCACTGAGGTACCAGTGGTGGCTTTTGACTTTGTCCAGTGCCTTCTTTGCTACAATTGGATCCACCTCTTTGAATTCTTCAATCTTCTACAGCAGATTGAGGTCACTGATTGGAGCGTTGACAGCATTTGGGGCTTCAAACCAGTGCATCACATAGATGGTGACGAGGAAGACACAGATGCGTTTGATGGCCTCCTTTTGATGGCATGTGAAGGGGAAGGAGGCCGCATCTTTCAGCTGATTTCTGAAATGGAAGATCTTGAGGCAATAAAGGCCTGTGGCCATCCAACAAGCTCTTTGATAGGCACCTGAATGGTGAAAGGTCATCCGTGCTGGCTTCCTGCCGAGGAAAGCCAAAGACAGCCGGAGGAGCTCAAGGTAGTCATCACGGGGTTGTGCACAATCCATGTGGCTGAGTATGAAGTGTTCAATGTCCTCGGCTCTGTTGGCAATCCACGACAGATTTTTCATCTAGGTCGTCATCGTAGGGATCGAAGGAATCTGTGTCAATTTTGTTCCAGAACTCTTTGAATTGACCGAAGAGAGGAATTTCAAGACCAGAAGAAGAGAAAAAGAGGTCAAAGATCCCTGCCATTGTGAGTTCACACATGGTGCCTGCATGCCAAGAACAACAGCGGGACTTGGAAACCTCTTTCAATGACAAAGCAAGCTTTGCTGTGAACCCCGGTGTTAGACGCTGCAGTATCAAAACAGAGCCCTGCAATCCAGGGCTTCACTTCTGGCCATTCATCTAGAGTCTTTAGCACTGCTGCTCCCATTGCTTTGCCCGTTCCAGCAAGGATCTTAGGGATTGCCAGGATCTTCTCTGTACCAATCCCTGTAACAACAATTGCCAGGCGATCACTGTGGCCGCTACCATCAATGTTGGGCTAGACCTTTCCATCAAAATAGAGAATCAAGGGTGTTTGTGGTTGGAATTTTTTTTTTATCTCAGCGATCTCAGTTCTTGATTCTTCCGAACAAAGTGGAGAATTCCGACAGACAATGTGAGTTCTCCCATGTCAAGCCCTGCTACGAACAAGGCAGGCGTTACCTCTTGCACTGCAACTCGCACTGATGTGAGGCATGGGTTTGAGAAGACCAAAGAAAAATTGCAAAGTATGGTGTAGTTCCCACCAGTAGAATGGAACTGAATAAGCACTTTGCCCTTCAAGTTCCTGAAGGTTTGATTTTTCTGAACACCCTATACAGTAGGCGCGGAAAGTGTTGACGCCATCTTAAAAAAAGAAAACATTCTTGTGGTTAGCAAGGAGAAACAAATAAATTAACACTCACCATTGAAATTAGTATTTACTGGCATTCCCCTTCACCTTTATTATCTTCTTAAGGCATCTGGGGAGACTGATGCGTAGTTTTGCAGAACAGATGGACTAAAACTGCTCCATAGCTGCAGCCTCAAGTTTAGGCAAAGATGATGTGTCCATACTATGCAGCTGCCGCTTCATGTGCCCCCATAAATTCTCAATGGGATTGATATCTGGGCTGTTTCCGGGCCAATCTCGAATAAAGGGAACCTCACAGTCTATTAGCCACTGTTTCACTGACTTTGCAACATGTGCAGGGGCAGAATCTTGCATAAATACTCTTGCCTTGGTTTTATCAAAAGAGTCACTTAAAACATCACATAAGAGCTCCAAATAATTGTTCTGGTTCACTTTTTCATTTGCAGGTAGAATTACCAACTCACCAACACCATAATATGTAAAGCAGCCCCAAGCCATGAGTGAGGCTGGGTATTTAACAAACTTGGAAGTGTACTTAGGATCCAGGGGGTCACTGCCTGGTTTGCGGTACACTCGTGATGAAGGGGTACCAGTGACAGTAAATGTTGACTCATCACTCCAAAGCACAGTTTTCCATTGCTCCTCACTCCAGGCAAGATATTTCTTACAAAAATTTACTCTCTTTTTCTTCTGAAGTGCAGTTAGCAGTGGTTTTTTACGAGCACAAAAACTCCTGTAGCCCAGATCGTCATGCAACAGCTGCTGCACACTTCTGACAGACACATCTGCCAGCAACTGTGGGTTCTTTTCTTTTAAATCCCGTGCTGTTAGCCTTGGATCCTTGCTAACTTGCCTTGAGATCAGCTGACGGGTCCTGAAGGTTGTCTTACGAGGTCTCCCAGGCTTGGGAAGTGGAGTGGGAGGAATGGCCTCCCCACTGTCCTTGAACCGCTTCACCAGTCTCTGCACTGTCCTCAGTCTAACACCATCTGATTTGCAATAAATGGGAGTTTGTGGCCAGCTTTGTATAAAGTAATCACTTCCACACGTTTGTCCTTGCTTGTGGTTACTTTAGGCATGATGAGAATGTGGTAGGTAACCAAATAACTGTGTTATTTGAGTCAAAACATGCCCTCGTGGTGCATCACACACAGAGACAATCCTCCTCCTGTGGCTGCCCAAACATTACTGAGCCTGCTCCTGTGGTGCCAAACCTATCAAGCAGGGTTGCCAGCTCCCGTTGAAAAAGCGTCAGCTCATTTCGCATCACAGGGGAGGGTAGTATTGACCCTACTTCACTTAACGCGAAAAAGAATGACGTCGGCAAAAAA
>JAGKTI010002437.1:51180-67105 GCA_018397915.1 Birgus latro
ATTGTCTCCACTCCTCCACTTATCCCCTACCCTTCCTTGAACTGTAATTATCACCTCACCTCCTTGTCAGTGTCTTCACCTGACCCCACATTTCCTTGCTATGACTGACCTGACACACACACACACACACACACACACACACACACACACACACACACACACACACACACACACACACACACACATTTTTTCGCCTGCGAATTTTTGGTAAGTTGATCCTTCGTAAGTAGGGGTCTGACTGTACAGTAATGTCCAGTGGTCTAGTAGATTAAGGTGCTCCAACCAGATGGGGCCTGCAAGGATTTACATCTGACAGGATGCTGAGGTTTACTGCTCATATAATGCCACTCAGGAATGAATGTGGCTGGTAACCCTTGCCTTACATGCTGCGAATAAGTAGCCTAACCCTGGCCTCTATGCTCCTGATCAGTAAAGGACTAGATGACTGATGGAAGTATACATGCTTCACTTTAACTCCTCAATCAGAGGGTGTCCTATGCACAAAAATATTATCAAACTATATTATATAGTAATCCCTTTAAAAACTGGACGCCCAATTTCCGGACACCCCAATGTCCGGACATTTTGGGCCCGGGCCTTTGGAACCCCAAAATGGCCAAAAAACGTAAAAAAGCAAAAAAAAACTTCTAAATTTTTTTCAACCGTACTTTGAACACAGCGTGTGGCGCTGATCAGCTGTGTTTTGGTGTGAAGTTCTGCTGACGTCCACCAGGGCGATGCTGCCCCCTCCCCATTTCCTGCTAACCTATCACCGAGAGTGCAAGTTTGTCACCATGGCCACTCATGTGCTTGCTTTTGTGGTGGCGCCCTACCTGCTGCAGGCCCTGTTGTTCCTTTCCTGCCTCTTCCTCGTGTGCGTGATGATGGCCCCGCCGCCTGAGAAGAGGAAATGGGTGGTTCTGACTCTAGAGAAGACGAGGGAGATATTGGGAAGGTGGATGCGGGATGGTTGATGCTGCGCATCCTCCGAGAATCCATCCTGGCCCGCTCTACCTTGTTTGATATCAAGAAGGTCCAGGGCAATCTCACCCAGTATACGGCTGACTTCACATCGAAGACCAAACGCAACGTGGAGAGGAAGGTTACATACCCTCCCAGGTTTGAAGAAACTGACCGCTCCACACTGATTTGGTATCGACAACAACATCCTGCTGGTGTGCTGGTGCGTGGTACACAGTTAAAGGCTGCCACCAAGAAGTTCGCAAGGTTACACGACACCCCAGACTTCAAGGCATCCAAGGGTTAGCCCTTCACTTTCAAGCTACGGCATGGACTTACCAGCCGTAAGGCCCATGGCAAAGCTCTGGACACCAACGGGGAGGGAGTAGAAGAGTTTCGGCAGAAGGTGAAAGGCTTGATTGACAGGGAGGCCCTCACTCTCGCTCAAGTCTACAATGGTGACGAAACTGGTCTATTCTATTGCTCGCTGCCCATGAACACTTTAGCCGAGGAGATGGAGAAGCGTGTACCTGACCGCAAGCTCCCGAAGCAACAGATCTCTGCTTTGTGTTGCGCCAATGCTAACGATATGCACCAGCTCAAGCCTGTTATTGTTGGCTGTGCAAAGCAGCCTGGGTGCCTTCATGGGTTGATGGATGTCCTTCCTGTTGTGTGGTACCATTCAGCGAAGGCTTGGTTCACAGCAAAGATCTTCAGAGACTGGTTTTACCAGCCCTTCGTCAAGGAGGTCATCCATTATCAGACGAAGACACTGAAGACACTGGGAATCCTGCGCAACCAGGAAAGGCCCTCTCTTCCGGACAATGCACCTGCGCATCCGTCTGACAAGGAGTTGGCTGAGAATGGCCGCATTAGGTGCTTGTTTTTGCCACCTAATACTACTGCTCTCATCCGACCAATGGACCAAGAAGTGATCGTGGCTATGAAAAGGCTGTATCGTCAGAAGTTCCTGGACGGGGTGATGGCTGTCCTCGAGGACGAGGATGAGCGCAGGGAGGGAAGGGAGACACGAAGCCAGCGGACTTTGGAAAACCTATGCCGCTACAACCTCAAGTGAGCCATCTACAACTGGGACAGTGCATGGAGTGAAGTCTCCGTCAAGACTCTGGAAAGTGGTTGGTCTCGTCTGCTTCTCGAAGCCAATGTGGTGCACGACTTTCTAGGTTTTGACGTGGGTGACTTCCATGCATGTCTTTGTGCGGCTGGCGACGAGGTGGATGTGGATGAAGTGCGTGAGTGGTTGGATGATGATGAGGGTGATCCTGGGTATCAGATCATGTCTGATACCGAGATTGCATCTTCAGTTGACGGTACCAGTACCCAGCTTGAAGATTCTGACAAGGACAGCGACGATGATGCGGACTCCTCTCAGAGCGCCACTACTCCAGCCATTCCCAAGCTTGTGAGTACAGTCCGGGAACATGTGGAGTTCGTCCTGGACTACCTTGAACACCTGGACTGTGACAGAGAAATGGGGCCCCTGGGACTTGTGGAGGAATTGCATGCTTTTAGGCAGAACATCATCAATTGCCAGAATCGCTGTTCCTTACGTCAATCAACCACAGACTGTTTTTTCAGGTCCATGACCCCCGCCGTGACCAGCCCTGGCTCTACACCACTGCCTTCCCAAGACAGGCCTTCCAGCTCCGAGCCACAGCCCAGCACATCTGCCACGGTAGAGTCGCCACTGGACATGAGTTTGTGGCTTTCTTCAGAGTCATCAGCAATGGGTAGACCATCACCACGTCCCACCGATGCTTCCCTCGGCCTCCTGCAACACCTACTCTCGGACTCTGACAGTGAATAAACAGCAAAAACTTGCCACTAGACCACAGTGTTAAGAATTTAAATTCACAGTGCAATGACTTTGGTGCAGAGTGCTACTGTACACTGGTGAGTTTCAAGTGCAGCGCAAGTAAGAAAAAATGCGGTGTTAAGAAATTAGAATTCAGAGTGCCAAGGATTAAGTGCAGTGCAACACTGGATTACCAAAGGTGCATCAGGTGCACCTTCGTACTGTCCGAGTCCGAAAGGAGGCGGCGGGTTATTCCTCACGACAGCCACGGCCTTGTTGTAAGTACCCTGGATACTGCAAAACATTTTCCATACTCACCTCTTAATCTTCATTCTCTGGTTTCTTTTCATTTACTTCAAGCTTTGTGTCCCTTACTTGTGTGCATAGGGTCTTAAAAAGGTGATTTTCATGTCTGGTAGGGAGTTACAGTACATTGTCAACTGCTAAATATTTTCCATACTCACCTCTAAATCCTCTTTCTGTGGTTCCTTTTCATTCATTTCATGGTTTATGTCCCTTACTTGTGTATGCAGGGGTCTTAAAAAGGTGATTTTCATGTCTGCTAGGGAATTACAGTATGCTGTCAACTGCTAAATATTTTCCATACTCACCTCTAAATCCTCATTCTCTGGTCCCATTTCATTTATTTCATGCTTTGTGTCCCTTATCTATGTGATCAGGGTCTTAAATAGGTGCTATGCATGTCCAGTAGGGAGTTATGTAGGTGGTTTTCTGAGTTAGGTTGGGTTAGGGTCCATAAGTACCTGTCCAGAAGCCTCAGGCCCAATAACCGGATGGACCCAATTTCCGAACGTGCCTTTGGCTGTATTACATTGGATATTGGAGGGATTACTTATACACTTCAGTGAGTAATAAATCCTGTGTAATCAAATACAACATTTCAGGCATATGATACTGGAACTGTGCCAGCATCCAGCAAGAAAAGAAAGATACAATCATCTTAAGAGACAACTGTAAAACTTTTCAGAAATTTCTGGAAAAACTTGAAAAAAAAAACTCTTTATAAAAAACTAGCAGGGGTAACCGGAACTGACGGGCCAAAAAGGCAAACACTCTAATCCTATGTGTTCAATCTTTCTTTCTACTCAAGAAAGACCATGCACCTCTTATACTTTTGAAGAGAGATTATAAGAGGTCCAGGAACTTTCTACTTCAGCTTTCACAGACTAATGCACAGTTTTTGTGCACACTTGTTTACTATTACCAGTGACCTCAAATGATCTCTAACCGGTGACCTCAAATGACTTCAGAAGTCAACCTCACATACCCTATGTCTGAACTGGAGGTCCTGTAAGTCTCCATGCCAAAAATTGGGCTGCTAGGTTCAGTCGTTCGAGCGTGTATTACCAATGACTTCAAATGACCTCTGACCAGTGACCTCAACTGACCCCAGAGGTCAACCTCACATAGCCTTTGTCCAAACTGGAGGTCATGTGAGTCTCCATGCCAAAAATTGGGCTGCAGGAGTACCCAGCATTGCCCGGGCCAAAATGGCAAACACTCTACTGGTGATCTCAAATAAACCAAATCTGAATTTTGACCCCCCTGTGACTGTCCTTGGATCACCATGATTCAGAATATATATGGGTCTGGGGGTCTCTGGCCCTTGGTTTGGATGATTGAAGGACAAACAAACAAACATGGCTCTTTTAAATACTGTACAGTACAGTATATATATGTCTGTGTGACTGCACCTTGAATCAGCAACAAATTAGTACTGTGGTCAGTGCCAAACACATCCTATCAGGTCTTTCACATCCATTCAGGTCCAGTCAAGTCCATTCAGGTTCTTTCTGGTACATCTGTTCAGACCTATTGTCAGTTTACATCCATTCAGGCAACTTCAGGTCTTATATTTTTATTTTTTATTTTTTTTTAATGCAAGGAAGAAGAAACCAAAGGCCTGGGCCCGCATATTGTTCCTTCCAAGAAAAAGTAAAAACAATACAAAAGAGAGCCAAATTCAAGATCCATTCATTTCAAGATGCCTGGACCCACTGCGTTTGAAAGACTGGAGATCGTAGGAAATAGGGAATACAGACAGAGTGAGACAGTTCCAGAGATGACCAGTTGCATAAATGAAGGACTGGGAATAACAGTTAACTCTTGCATTAGAGAGTTGGACAGAAAAGGGATGAGAGTTTGTTGCTAGACGGGTACTACGTGCCCATCGTAGAGGTGGAGGGATGCAAGCAGACAGTTCAGAGGAACAGTGACCATTGAAGTAGCGACAGAAGAGAGATAAAGAAGCAACAGTGCGGCGAAGAGACAAAGGTTGAAGGGAGCCAGTAAGAGGAGGAGAGTTAATGAGACGAAAAGCCTTTGACTCCACCCTATTGAGAAGAGCTGCATGTGGGAAGCCTCCCCACACATGAGAGTTGTACTCCATACACGGGCGAATAAAACCCGTGTACAAGGTCAACAACTGTGCAGGGGTAAAGAAAATTCGGAGTCGGCTTAGCACACCTAATCTCTTGGAAGCAGATTTCACAAGAGATGTAATATGTTCTTTCCAAGACAAATCCCGAGAGAATGTTCAGTTAGGTAATTCAGATCAGTTCAAGACTATGCAGACATAATTAGGTTAGTTCAGGCAATAGATCCATTTACATCCAATTAGGTCTATTCCTATTATTTTGGTTCATTCAGGTCACTTATAGCCCAATCACACCCTTCACTCCCAGTTACATCAGTCCAGATGGGTTGAATTTGGTCAGTTCAGGCACATTTATGACATATTTTGGCACTCTTATGACAGATAAGGTCAAATCCCAGCCATATAGAATACTCAAAGTTCATTCAAGCTATTCTGGTCCTGTCAGGTAAATTCAAGTCAGGTCAGAGTCAGTTTTCACACAAGACCAACTAGGCCTGACACTGCCATTTCAGGTCCATCCCAGCCTTTCACAGATACATTCAGGTCAATTCAGGTTAGCCAAGTTTAGAGTTTTTCCAATCCATTCACGTCCAACAAACCCTTATGTCAAATGGGTTCACTCATGTCATGCACATTATCTACTCAGTCAGGTTGGTCCGGGCTATTTTCTTCATATTAGGTCCATTCAAGCAAATTCACATCCATTCAGGTAGCTTCAGGCCCATTCAGCCAACTTGATGTCCACTCACATCCATCCATGTTAACTCCCAGCCACTGAAAGCATTCCAGTTCCTTACGTTTCATTTTGATTCATTTTTGAAGGCTCCAACATGGTTGCATGCGTCGGCCTTGGTCACCTAATGGCGGCTCTCCACGCTGCTCGATCCCTGGCAGCCTCCCTGTTCAGTCCCCCAACCCTTAAGTCACACCTAATGACCTCGTCCCATGTCTTTTTCGGTCTACCCCTCCCAACCCCTCCCCCAATATTAACACCTCCCACCCTCTGTACCCAATTATCATCCCCCACCCTCTCCACATGTCCAAACCACCCCAGCCCACATCTCCCCATCACAACACCAACACACTACAGTCCCATCCCACCTCTCAACTCCCCCACCGTAAACCCAGTCCCCCCAGGCCCTGCACGCAGGGACACACTGCACATCCACCCAATCATTGTCATTTCTGTACGTTTAAACCTGCGAATATCCCCCTCCCCCACTGCCCAGGTCTCACCACCAAACAGCATCACACTCCCAACACATGCTGCACACAAAGACCCCTTAGCACGTAAGGAAGGCCCTCCTAATGTCAGGAGAGGCAACAGCTCCCTGAACTTCCTCCATTCATGTTTAAACCTACAAGGATAAATTCAGGCAGGATAAATTCAGGCTGGATAAATTTGGGTCCTTCAGATATGGGTACAGTCACAATAATCCAGGTCAATATAGGTCGATTCAAGTCCTGCTCATGAAAGTGTGTGTCAAAAAATCAGCCATACTGGTGCAATGTTTTGTGTGATACATTAATTCAGATCTTTCTGATCCCCTCATGTCAGTACAGTAAGCTCTATTCAGGTCCTTCAGACCAGTTCTGATCATGCTTATGACATGCACCAAAACTCAGGGATAGTGTTTAGCAATAATAGCAAGCCATAACATCAGATTTCTATGAAATAATATAAGGAATAAATTTGTTTCACAGCGCTGTGTCAACTTTCTTGTGTTTCTTCTGCAAATAAAGAATATGCGAGATATTGTCGGGGTTTTTATATCAGTATGATTCCTCTTCAAAGAAAGAATATACAAGATATTGTGGGGTCTTTGTGTCTGTGGTGGAGGTTTGTTTACATTCTGTCCATTAAAGGCAATGCATTATTTGTTTTCTGGTGGTGCACTATGGTCACAGGCAGTAAGCATTTGTAGTTGCTGATGTATTTATGGTCCCAATTTCAGCCAGTCAGAGGGTCAGAAGTGGACAAGTCTCGTGTCTTCAATTTTTATATCAGTTAACCCTTTCGATAGAGTAGGTGGTGGCGACCATTATCCACTCACTTGATGTAGTGCTGCCTACTTCTTCCTTACCCTTTATTATTATTTTTCTGTGCCTGCCCTCCTCTCTTCCTATTTCTCCCATCTTTCCTGTCACTTCTTATTGCTTTTCTTTCCTTTACAGCTGGCTTTACATTGAGTGACAAGCCAAATGGTTTCCTGTAAGCCAAGAAACCATTTACAATGCTGGGTGGTAACCATATAACCAAACCATACATGCTCCCTACGTATCAACAAGTGGGTTGGTGGAGGGTTAGTGCCCCTCCCCGAAAAACAAATAACTCAAAGTCAAATGGCCACCCCTTACAGGATTATGGCGTCAGGCAATAGACAGATAGATAGAACCCTTTCGTGCACGGTACCGCGATTTGCATTTCATGTGGTGTGGTGTGCCAAAGCACAGGACCGCAAATCGCGTGAAAACGCGAAAAAAATTAACCAAAAAATAAGCTTTCGGTCGATTTGCATCAAATTTTGTAGCATTCTAGCAGCCACGTGTCTCTCCCGAGGTAAGACTTGGGCAACACTGCAATGACTCCTATGTGCCTGTACGTAGTGATAGAATCTCAGTGCTCCACTAGCAGCCAGACAGCAGGGTCATGCTGTGTTGTGTTGTCCCTTTAAATCCGCCATTTTCCCCCTCCCACCCTATTCTGAAGCCATTATTGAAATATTGTGACTGTACAGTGTTTTTGACTATACTGTGAAGTGATTGTGTCTATTGAACATAGATATATTGTTTGTAAAGCATTGGGGCCCGTTATCAGCTGTTAGGCCTAGAGGCAGAGTCTGGTTTGTTATAGTGGGGTTTCCACTCACCCTGCCCGTAAAATGATGTATTTTGCCCTTATAGTGAAGCCATTACAGTAAAACCTCGATATAACGGATTCAGTAGAACGGAATTCGCTTTTATCGGACTCGAGGAGCTACCGGACTAAACTCCTATATATAGGAAAAAGTCCGATATAGCCAGAAAGCAGTCCGGACTGCCTGACAACTTCAGCTATGTTCACCACAATAAGACAAGTAAAAGACATGTTTTTCAGTGCACAGTACAGTATTATTATACCATTTGATTAATGTAGTGAAGGTATAACACAGTACAATACTTCAATGTTGGTGAAAACTACTGATGCAATCCGGACTAATGTCTGATATATCGGAAAAAGTTCGGATTAGCAGGGGTAAGTCCGGATGTTGCTTTTATCGGAAAATCGCATATTTCAGACTGGCCTGAGCCCCAATTAGTCTGCTATAGTGAGGTCTTACTGTACTTATATCTGTGAAACACACAGTGCCTGGATTAGTGAAATAACTGATCTACCATAGCAGGCATTATGTTATGCCATATGAATACACAGACATATGCATTAGTTGCTAAGGGAACAGGAGGTCTCTTACGCCATACAGTAGGGAAGGGAATAACAGAAAAGGCTGGGATGGAATCATGTGACAGTGTTTTATATTGTATATGGTTCAGTGTGAAATATACGTATAAAACAGTGCAGCGAGTGTTCACTGAGAAATATTGCGTGCATTGACTGACAGTGGAAAGTTACGTAATGATCAGAGACAAAAAAAATACGCCACACAGCGACACATATATGACATTATATACGTATGTCGTGCAGCGAATGTTCTTGGAGAAATCTATTGTATGCATCGCATGTGTTAGGCAAACGTGGTGCAAGGAACAGAGAATACGCCACACACACACACATACACACACACATGCATATATATATATACACACACACACACACCACCGCTCGCTAGCGCAGTGGTAGCGTTCTCGCTTGCCATCTGGTAGACGGGAGTTCGCGCCTCGCTCAGGGGGCGAAAAGTTTCACTGACGAAGTGGGTGGTTACTGTCCCCCTTGAGCAAGGGGATGGGTGTGTGCGTGTGTGAAGGTCACAGCCTTGCCCATAGATCGGACTATATGAGCTCTCAGCTCCCTTCCGGGAGGGTAAAAGCTGACGATCATGACCATCAAGTGATCCTGACCGACCCGGTGAGTTACACTCACTCACGCACTCACACACAACTCACACACTACCTAACTCATCTTCAATCCCTTCAAGTTCCTGCCAGCAGCTCAACACCTCTGGAGCAAGTAAGTATCCATATTTTGTTGATTTGTACATTGACCTGTTTCTACATTTCTAAATTTTTTCACAAATAAGTATTGTTTTTTACATATACACATATCAGATGGAAGAAAGTTCAGCTTTAGTATCAGTACCTAGCAAAAGGACTAGTGGAAATGTCGAGTTACTGAAAGCACTATCAAAGAGCTTATGATATTTCTCTTGTATAATTTGAAGAAATAATAATAATAATAATAATAATAATAATAAAACGTAACGAGCGAAAATATGTAAGTATTCGTGAGCCAGGGAAATTGAGCGTTTTTATCTCGCTTGCGGGCGACGAAGAGTGTTCTATCTTTGTCGTCCATTTAATCCAAAATTATTGAACGTATCGATTTCCTGTAAGAACCTTGTTAAAGATCAGTGAATTCTACGTATGTACAGGACATAACTATGTAATTTCTCTAATGAAAAGTTATGGTTACGTAGGCGGTTATTGTGGGCGCATGACGAAAGTGCACCGCGGCCGCAAGTACCCTGTAGTTTTTTGCGATTTACTCGGAAACTATAAGGCATATCAAAACAAAAAGGTATCAGGAGAAAGCTTATGAAATTCTACATAAGATTATGTAATAAAAACATAAGGTGTGCGAGGAAACTTCTGTAGTATACCTCCCTGAACAAATTTTTTTTTTACAAAAATGGCTTTTAGTTTTTGGCCATTTTCTCGAAAACTACAAATTGCATCACAACCGGACATACCTCATTAGAAAGCCAATGAAATTCTCTATCAAAACTTATAATAACATTTTTCTGTATGATGGAAAACACTCGAACGACGATGTTGGGAAGTGAGATCAATGTTCCAAAATGTTTATTCACGGCGGCCTAGTGTACTTTTATTCGTATTTTTCTGGTTTTTCTTTTGGCTTATCAGCTAGAACAAACATCGGCGAATAACATGATGTGAGTTTCAGTGCAACATTTTGAGGTTTGGGTGGCGAAAATGAAGCGAGAATACATGTAATTTGCGTACCGCGGGCTGCCAGCTGAGCGCGCGGGGGAGTAAAATCGTGAGCCATGAAACTTAATAAAACTTACCGTGTGCGAAAGGGTTAAGATGGGCTCCCTGTGTGGTAAGTGCATTATACTTACAGTCGACGACTGGAAACTGGTCTTGGTTAGGCTTAGATTGCATGGGACTAAGTTAGACTAAGTGACGTTTAGGTATGTTCACGTCCAAAATGGCTTGAAATTCACTCATTTCTGTTCATTTTTACCACTGAGAAAAAAACAAACAAACAAACAAGTTAGGTTGGAAATCACTAGTTTCTGGGTTGGGGCACCTGGTCTAAAACTTGGGGAAAAAATTATTTGCAATAAATTCTGGGGTCAGATTCTTTCAAAACACACACACACACAAAACACACACACACACACACACACACACAGGAAAAACATAATTTTATCTTCTGAATCAAGTGTTATGGCTTTGTAAACATTTACCTTCCATGATGTAAATTTCTACGACACAGCAAGGTGCCAGAACAAAAAAAAAAAAAAAAAAAAGGAACCACACGAATAGAACACCTATGGTGCGACAGCACGGCAAGGTTTGAAACTATATATCTATCTATCTATAGCCCGATGCCCTAATCCCGCAAAGGGTGGCCGCAGACAAAACGCCTCCAAGTCGCTCTGTCACCCACCATTGCCTACCCTCCCCTCAACTCACTCCCCCCTCCCTCATATACATCTCAACTCCATCCCTCCACCTCATCCTCAGTCTTCCCCTCCCTCTCCATCCCTCCACCCCACCTGCATACACCCCCTTAGTCAGTCTTTCATTCTCCATTCTCTCCACATGTCCATGCCACCTCAGTGTATTTCTCCTAATCTTCTCAACCACATCCACATCCGCCCCACAACGTTCCTTCACTTCTTCATTTGTCAACCTGTCCCTCCATGTCACTCCACATGCTCCTCTCAAGTAATTCATTTCCACTGCTCTCACTTTTGACTTCTTACCCTCTAGCAAGGTCCATGCCTCGCTTCCATACGTCAGGGTAGGGATTACAATACTATCATGCAATGACTTCTTGACTTCCATACTCACCTCCCTATTTCTCATCACCACTTTCAGTGAACCAACAACCTTCCTTCCCTGCTGTACCCTTTTAAATTATTTCATCCCCAAAACTTCCATCCTTACTCGTCACACTACCTACGTACTTGAATGCACTCACATTCTCCATATCCTCACCATCCAACTTCACTGTGAATTCTGTGACTTCATTCCTCTCAAACACCATAACTTTACTCTTGTTTATATTGACTTTCAGATTCCTCTTCTTACACACTGTCCCAAATTCATTCATCAAACCTTGCAACTCCCCTTCATTTTCACTCAACAATACTGTATCATCAACAAACAACAACACTGGAATCTTCCACATTTCACCCTCATTCATTAAAGCCACCCCCACATCCACTGCCCTACTTTGCACCTCCTTTACAACCCCATCCATGTATAATCAAACAGCCATGGAGACATCACACAACCCTGTTTCGGTCCCACATTCAGATAAAAGAACTCACTCAGCTCACCATCCACTTGCACAGTAGTCCTAGCTCCTTCGTACATACTCTTCACAGCACTCAACAATTTCCCCTCCACTCCATATATTCTTAATACCTTCCACATACCTTGCCTATCTATTCTCTCATAAGCTTTCTCCAAGTCCATGAAGGCAGCATACACTTTCTTTCCCTTCTCTAGATACTTCTTCACTAAACATCTTAGTACAAATATCTGATCTACACACCCTTTTCCCTTCCTAAATCCCCCTTGTTCTTCTCCAGCTAACTCCTCTGTTATATGCCTAACCCTATCAATAAGTGTTCAACCATATATCTTTCCAGTCATACTAAGAAGGCAAATACCCTTATGGTTACCACATACTTCTCTCTTCCCTTTTCCTTTATATAAAGGAACAATTATATCTGATTTCCAGTCCTCTGGAACCCTTCCCTCTTCCCAAGCCAATCTACACAACTTCCATATCCACTCCACAACAATCTCACCCCCATACTTCGGCATTTCACCACACACTCTGTCAACTCCTGGGGCCTTTCCCATTTTGATCCTCTTCACTGCTTCCACTACTTCCGCCCTACTGATCTCTTCCTCCCTCCTCTCACCTTTTCTTCTCCCAGCCATTCCCCAACCACCTATATTCACACTGCTCTCACTTTCTACATTCAACAAATCCTCACAGTGCTCCTTCCATCTCCTCAATTTCTCTCTCTTCTCTACCAGAAATCTATTATTCCCATCTTTCACTCACCTATTTCCCCTTTCACACTGTCTTACTTTCTTTACTTCCTTCCAAAACAATTTCTTACTCTCCCTTCATTTTACACTCAGATTCCTCCCAAACTCTTCATCCACTTTCTTCTTACTCTCCTTCACCAATCTCTTCACCTCTCTTCTCCAGCTCACATATACCTTTCTCTTCTCTCTCTCATCTTCTCTCCTACCTCTGCTCGCAAGCCATTCACTATATGCCTTCTTCTTTTGTTCCACAGCTCGTTTCACCTCATCATTCCACCATGCTGTCCCTTGCACACCCCTGCATCTCCTCACTCCACAAACCACTTCACACACTGCGCCTATGTCTTCCGTGAAAATTTTACATACATCTCCCACCCCTTCCATCTGCTCTAACTCATACCTTCCCAATCTTTCTTCCACTATGCTCTTATACTCTGCCATTTTCTCATTATCTTGTAACTTCTCCACTCTTCTCACAGGAGCTATTTCCTCCAGTCTTCCCCTTCATCTCTTCGCCCACTTTCTTTGCAGCCTTACCTTGGCCATCACTAAGTGATGATCTGAGATTCCATTCCCCCACCCTCTCCACACTCTTGCATCCAACACTTGTCTTCTCATTTGTTCATCCACACACACGTAATCTATCATTGCCTTTCCTTCAACAAGTTCACCATCCATCCTCCTCATGACTCTCCATGTATACCTGTGGATCATCTCATGCTGAAAGTAGGTATTGGCTATTGCCAACCCCTTACCAGCACAGATGTCCACCAAGGCACTACCATTCCCATCCACCTCAGCTGGCACACCCCACTGACCAACCACTCCATCCACTCGTACATTCCCAACTTTGCCATTCATGTCTCCAATCCAAAACGCCCGGGCAAATTCCCCTAGGAGGCGGCATGCTCCCCTGTTTGTAAACAATGAAGATGGAGACCACTTCATCTCCATATTACAAGTGCTCCAACTGTGGACTTTTTTGTCTCTTATGAGGAGGTTAAACTTCACCAAATTCATTACGTTAAGTAATGAAATATTAAAGATTCTTTGGGTATTGTGACTAGTTTATAGGTTTGCTCGTAAAGCCGCTATGAACTGGTTAGTGACGAAGCACCTATCTCTGAGCTAAGACGAAGTATAATGCCTCCCATCATCATCATCACGTATGTAAGAATGATTATTAATGTGTTAAATGTGAGTTTTGTTGACACTTGAGCACACAAACTTTATCAAATAAACTTCTTCAATCAGTCTTCACCAGGCAGCCTCCGCCATCTTTAATGTTTTGGTCGGTCAGCTGATTGCTGACCAAAACATTACAGATGGCGGAGGCTGCCTGGTGGAGCACTGATTGAAGAAGTTTATTTGATAAAGTTTGCATGCTCAAGTGTCAACAAAACTCACATTTAACACATTAATAATCATTCTTATATACATGATGATAATGATGGGAGGCATCATACAGTAAAACCTCGGTATAACAGACTTCAATAGACTGGAATTCGTTTTTATCAGACTCGAGGAGCTACCGGACTAAATTTCTATATATCGGAAAAAGTCTGATAAAGCCAGAAACAGTCCAGACTGCCTGACCACTTCAGCTATGTTCACCACAATAAGGTAAATAAAAGACATGCTTATCAAAGTACAGTACAGTAGTATTATACCATTTTATTAATGTAGTGAACGTATAAAACAGTACAGTACTGCAATGGTAGTGAAAACAGTTTAAAAACCATTGGTGCAATCCGGGCTAATGTCTGATATATTGGAAAAAGTCCAGATTAGCAGGGGTAAGTCCGGATGTTGCTTTTACTGGAATTTCGCATTTCTCAGAATGGTTTGGGCACCAATTAGTCCATTATAGTGAGGTCTTACTGTACTTCGTCTTAGCTCAGAGATAGGTGCTTCGTCACTAACCAGTTCACAGCAGTTTTGCAAACAATTGTATTATGCCCAAGTAGACACAAGGCAGATCACCCAGCCATTTTTTGTGTCTATTGTTACGTGTAATACATGCAATGACTGACTGCTTGAATTGTGTGCCTGTGTAAAGTGGGGGCAAATGGGAAAAAGTGGGGTGAGAAGGGGGACTTTGGGCAACCGTCGAGAACCAAATTCCATTTTTCCCATACGTATAGTTATTTCTATGGCACGATGGTGCAGAATTGCTCCAGAACCAACTAGCCGCACCATAGGTTATTTGACGGTATACAGTAGGCGTGGAAAGTATTGACATTTTTTTGCCGACGTCATTCTTTTTCGCGTTAAGCGAAGTAGGGTCAATACTACCCTCCCCTGTGATGCAAAATGAGCTGACGCTTTTTCAATGGGAGCTGGCAACCCTGCTTGATAGGTTTGGCATCACAGGAGCAGGCTCAGTAATGTCTGGGCAGCCACAGGAGGAGGATTGTCTCTGTGTGTGATGCACCACGAGGGCATGTTTTGACTCAAATAACACAGTTATTTGGTTACCTACCACATTCTCATCATGCCTAAAGTAACCACAAGCAAGGACAAACGTGTGGAAGTGATTACTTTATACAAAGCTGGCCACAAACTCCCATTTATTGCAAATCAGATGGTGTTAGACTGAGGACAGTGCAGAGACTGGTGAAGCGGTTCAAGGACAGTGGGGAGGCCATTCCTCCCACTCCACTTCCCAAGCCTGGGAGACCTCGTAAGACAACCTTCAGGACCCGTCAGCTGATCTCAAGGCAAGTTAGCAAGGATCCAAGGCTAACAGCATGGGATTTAAAAGAAAAGAACCAACAGTTGCTGGCAGATGTGTCTGTCAGAAGTGTGCAGCAACTGTTGCATGACGATCTGGGCTACAGGAGTTTTTGTGCTCGTAAAAAACCACTGCTAATTGCACTTCAGAAGAAAAAGAGAGTAAATTTTTGTAAGAAATATCTTGCCTGGAGTGAGGAGCAATGGAAAACTGTGCTTTGGAGTGATGAGTCAACATTTACTGTCACTGGTACCCCTTCACCATGAGTGTACCGCAAACCAGGCAGTGACCCCCTGGATCCTAAGTACACTTCCAAGTTTGTTAAATACCCAGCCTCACTCATGGCTTGGGGCTGCTTTACATATTATGGTGTTGGTGAGTTGGTAATTCTACTTGCAAATGAAAAAGTGAACCAGAACAATTATTTGGAGCTATTATGTGATGTTTTAAGTGACTCTTTTGATAAAACCAAGGCAAGAGTATTTATGCAAGATTCTGCCCCTGCACATGTTGCAAAGTCAGTGAAACAGTGGCTAACAGA
>JAGKTI010002438.1:0-13464 GCA_018397915.1 Birgus latro
TAAAACTTCCAACATTACACACACTACCTCAACAACCTCTCTCTCTATCCGATACACCACTTTACAGATTCCCCCTCCCCAAAAAATAACTTTGTTGTGAAAGGCATACGATATCACTTCAAAACATAGGTCACTGACCCCAACCATCAGCAAATGGCAGTGATCATCAACCATTTAATTGCAAATAGTCACTACAGTAATCCAAACAACATCATAAACCACCATCAGACATCCACCACTCAGAAAGTACCATTCCCAGAGACATTAGTACACCTAGCAGGACTGCAAAGCAGTCATTATCCTCCCTTGCTACAATACCAACACAAAATACAACTCACAATCCACAATGTCCACACTGCAATACAGTTCCTCACACCACATCACACTTGCTCACCTTACTATCACAACACAGACAACCTTTCAACACGACCATAAAAAAGACCTCTGAGAGCAACATGTTGAATTGGCCAGGGTTCCTACAATGCAGTAGGTTCACATCCAGATGAATCTGGGGTTGCAACAAAACAGCAGCAGCAACAACAAAAACTGTACTTAACACAAAATCTTCAGCAAATATGGGGTTATCACACATCCTTGTCTCATACTGACATTAAACCATTCATCAACGAAATCCTAGACAAGCTTCAGTCATTATAAACTTAACACTCAGTGGCTTTCTATTCATATGTAAAACCTATCAGAATCCTTCAATATTCACAGTCATATGTTTTCTCTTGGTCCATGAATGACATAGCTTACAATCCCATTCACAAGCCTTCACTATTTCTCAATCCACATATTTCATTCACACATCTTCCTACCATTTATAAATCCACCTTATTCATCACTCATCAGGTATTCAGATACATTCCTCATTTCTGTTATTATTCTAAACACCTTTCCTAAACACACACACACAGGACAACCAAGGGACTCTCAATACAGAAAAACACGAACACTAGACAACCACCACACCACAACAAGACCTCCACACAAACTTATACAGCTGCCTCCTGCCCCCAGCCTCACTATGTACCTCTTCACAATACATTAATCTTTATCTGACAGAACTGGACCAATCACATGAAACACTGTGAAACTTAGTTGTAAAACAGGAATGAGTCTCTCTGGTTACTGGTTAAACTAACCCTCCAGTCTGGCTCCACTTTGTCAAAGAAGAATAAAAGCATTACAACCATACAAACCACCAAGGAAGTTGTACTAGACCTATCACTTGATCACTGCCACAAATTAAGTAAAATGTGACCTCCATCCAAATAAAACGTGCAATCATTTTTATTCGTCCTTTTTTTTTCCTTTTTTGTTAATAATTTATCCTGTACATACTTCCTAGCCACTACAGACCTTCAAAGCCTATAACACTACATGCACTGCCTCAACAACATCCCTCTTCCTCCTCTAACACTATATTTTCCTCTTCCTCAACACAACACCTCCCAACTCTACCCAGCACTACACTTCCCTCTTCTTCCTCCACCCAGCAGTACATTTCTCTCTTCTTCCTATAGCCAGCACTACAGTTCTCTCTTCTTCCTCTACCTAACATAACACCTCACACAATTTTTTTCCCCCCTACCTAAATGACCTCCATCCTGAAGGGACTGTGTTCTGAAAATC
The DNA here is from genome assembly GCA_018397915.1 of Birgus latro. NCBI lineage: Eukaryota > Metazoa > Arthropoda > Malacostraca > Decapoda > Coenobitidae > Birgus > Birgus latro. The sequence goes on from JAGKTI010002438.1 coordinate 1,639, forward strand.
GTATTTTTTCATACTGTTGAGTAGCTAATACAAGTATTGTGCATACTACATGAGGAAGATTTTCTTTTTTAATGCAAAGAAAAAGTAACTGAAGGCCAGAAGCCTGCATAATTGTTCCAAGAAAAAATAGAGAGCCAAATTCAAAATCTGCTCGTTTTGAGATGCCAGGAGAAACTCCCTTAAAACTGAAGATTTAAGGTGATTATTTCTGGGGCATCAAGCTTGTAATATTGTAAACAGCTTTATGATACTATTCAAACTAATACATTTTACAATGCAATTATCTTCTAAAAGCCTTACCTTCCATTTTTGTCGTGACATATATCTTCCAGTGGATGGTAACCACTCTAAACTGTACATCATTTCTCTCTATATTGATAAGCATCTGATATCGCATCCTAAATAAGTATTAATACTGTGAAATGTGATACTGCCACACGTTGGTCCTGGCAGCACTCCGGCAGTGGGATGTTTTGTGAAACAGGTTCCTAAATAACAAACTTGGTCTTATGATTCAATTATTACATGGCATTCAGTGTCAAGGCAATTTGTATGCACTAACTCCATGGCTATAAAAATCCACTCTGTCACTTCTTATTACTCTTCTTTCCTTTTCAGGTAGCTTTACATTAAGTGACGAGCCTAAAGGTTTCTTGTAAGCCAGGAAACCATTTACAACTCTGGGTGGTAACCATATAAACAACCATACGTGTTCCCTGCATGTAAACAAGTTCATGGCAGGAGGTTAGTGTCCCTCCCCATAAAATAATCAACTTAAGACAAATAACAACCCCTTATGGGATCATGGTGTCTGACTATAGATATATGGACTACGTACACCAAATATTAGCTGTGGTAAGAACTGCCTCCCTATATTGAGAGACTAATGTGATATTGTTCTTGTACGGTAACACTAAAGGGACGTGGGTGAAATCATGTACTGTACATCAACCCTCCTGAGATATCACTCATTACATTTTGACTTTTGGGAACACTGACCCCCTCTTGCACAAAAACTTGTTTTAACTACTGTGTATAGTCACTACCCAGCAACTACACCCATTCAAAACCTACACTGGTGCTCCCAAAACATCTGTTCTCATCCTACACCCAGCACTAAATTTTACAAAGATATATTTGATACATTTTTTTTTTCTCTCCCCCTGAAACGGCCCCCATGCAGAAGGAACTGTGATGTGAAAATACAGTATATGGAAAATCACAGAACACGTCATCGGCTCCGACCACCTGCACCCTTCACAGTCCGCCGATGGCTGTGGCCGTCAACCTGTTTTTTTTTTCTTTTTTAAAAAAAATATACAGTACTTTGTTTTTATTATTTCAGACTGCATAGCTACTGCCTATACACACAAGGCCACTACAGTCATCCAAAAATCTCCAGCCAAACAGGAACCTTCAAAAACCATTACCAGACACCCACCCTTTAGAAACAACCCTACCCAAAGAAATATCAATACACCTATTCTCTCTCTCTCCCACTCTTTACTCTAACTTGGTCTAAAAATGCCTTGTGCTCCCACATGGATACTGAGTTGTAAGAATACAGTATATATATAAGCACTAAAATGTGATGCTTGTTAGGAAGAATGCTATGGAGTGTATGTATTCCAAACCTACACTACACAGAGTACTTCAAAAACATCTGTTCTCATCCTATACCCAACACTAAATTTCACAAGGGCACATTTTTTTACTACCCTCTTAAAACGGCCCCCATTCCAGCACAACTGTGCTGTGAAAAGCATGTGGAATTTCACAGTACAGGTCACTGGCTCTGACCATCTGCAACATCAGTAGCCTAACTGCAGTCCACCAGTGGCTGTGGCCGTCATCCACATTTTTTTTTTTTTTTAACTTTATTTCTACTATTTCAGATGGTACATAGCTACTACCTAGATATACATGGCCACTACAGCCACACAACTGAAGCCTTCAAAAACCATCATGAGACACCCACCTTTCAGACACAACCATACCCAGAGAAACACAATTACACCTACACTCTCTCTCTTTACTCTACCTTGGTTTAAAAATGGCTTATGCTCTCTCATGAATGCTGAATTGTAAGAATACGGTAAACATGCATTAAAATATGATGCCTGTCACAATGAAAAGCTATGGAAAGAATGTAGGTCTGTAATATTTTGTTTCTGCCAGTAGGAAAACATGAAATTTTGTGCCAAGTTAGAGTGAAATCAGTATAACCACGCTTCATCACAATCATCCTTCTCTACTTCAGTGCCAACACAATATACAACTCACAGACAATACACTATGCCCACAGTGTAATGCCTCCCCCTGCACCACAACACACATTTACTACAGTGTAATGTCTTCTCCCACACCACACTACCACAAAACACTCACCACATGTCCCACAGTGTAAGGCCTCCTCCCACACCACACCACACTACCACAACAGACAATCCTCCAACATACATGTTTGGGGCTGCCAGGATTTCTGTAGTCAGTCAAGTGGGATTACAAGCCAAGATTTAATAATACATAGCAAATATTCTTCAAAACAGCATAATCTTGATCTAATAGGCTTATCATCTATTGACAAAGGAATTAAATTTATCATGGGAATTAATTTGTCTGCTTGAAGGGAAGGTTTGGGGGGGGAGGGGGGAAGACAGTAAGACAGTCAGTACAGGTCATGGGAGGGTCAGAGGCCTGTAACGATTTTTAGCACTACGACAACAAGGTCTCTCTCTCTCTCCTGATAGAAATATTTGAGGTGGGAGCACAGAACAAAGAATGAACAAACATTAAGGGGGGGGATTATCAGTATCATGCCTAGTGAAGTGGATAATCATCATCATCATAAGAAGTTATTTTTCAATCATCATAACCATTTTCTTTCTTTTTCAAGCAGTCATTACCACTTTATTCATTTTCTTTATACATATGGATGAAATGTATAGGGCCCATAAAGCAAAGAGGAAACCCAACAGAGAGAGAAACTGGCCAACTGGAATCCCGCTGCATTGACTAACACTTATTCACTTACCATTCAAATCCCATTAATCTTAAACACACACACAAACCATGTGGACATCAAACATCCTTGCTCACTCAAACACTGATATTTAACCACTGTCATTTACATATTTCTCTCTCTCTCTACAATCATAAACCACCACAACCTAATGCAAGACACCAACTCCATCACAAACACCCAAACGATACACAAAGAAAATGCAACAATGTAGGAGAAATATCCACAGCATAGCCTTAGAATAAACATAACGATGGTTCTAAAATGTATAAACAATTGGTTGTGATGGTGGACAGCTCATAACTTTATGCAACATAGTCTGCCTAACTTAATATTGCATACTACATAAAATAATCTGCTCATCATGATATTATTGATTTCCGAGATGTCATGAGTTAATAGACGACAGGGACCTGACAGGCAAATTAGTTCTTGCACGTGCTTAGGAAAATATGGCAAATGACTGTGTGATATATCAAAATAGTTCAGTCCATTGGGCACCTTAGGATCTTTCCATAGTTATAAAATTTCAAACACCTGAAGATGACATTACAAAGGCACATTCTTCCATATAAGAATAGAGATATAACATATTACAATTCAACACATACCTACAGTCAGTTTATTTTCATCTGACAAAACAAGGCAACTTTTACAACTTCAATACTAAATCACTGGTGTATAAAATTGAATAGGCCTTAATGATGAGGTAGGGATGAGACTACTTGGTTACTATTCAAATTAACTCTCAAGTCTGACTACAGTTGGCCATAATCCAAGCTAGAGGTTATGAGTCTCTATCAGGTGAAAGCAAACTGACTATAGAATAAATCAACAGAAATAAACAGGCACCAAAAAAACACACCCACGTCAATATACAGTCAGCCACAGCGAAAAAAATATTAACAAAAAACATAAACTGTATTAACGACAAATGTTCGTATATATGTAGGGAAAAATCTCGACTCATTAATCTCTGACATAAATGAAGGGAATCTAGTGGGGATGTTTAATGAAGGGACACAACTCAAGATTCTCATTAATCTTTGCCATAAATGAACGTTAACTAAGGATGCCTGGTAGTTTTAAATTCTCAGTGCTATTTAAGGCAATACATGTTTTCTTTTTATTGCAGAGAAGAAATAATACATAAAAGAGAGACAAATTCAAGATCTCTTACATCTGAAATTCCTGCACACATTGCATTTAAAAGACTGGATGTCATAGGCAGGGGGAAATACAGACTGAGGATGACAATTTAAAGCTAACCTGTTGCCAATTAAAATCAACCGAAAAAAGACAAACGTACATATTTTTTTCAGCATATTTTTTTCTGTGGCTGACTGTGCAGTATATCAGAACAAAATGACAAAATAATGCAAATATAACAAGAAAACAAGCATAAAAATTGGCATACAAATATAATAACCATCAATAAGTCAGGAAGGATAATATATGCAAAACACCTATTTTTATTGTTTGGTAAAAAAGCACTATGACAAAAAGAGCACAGTCCTGTTATTTGCCACATTTATTTATGATCTTTTGGGCTGATAATACCTGCTGTTGTGTTGGTCCCATGCTCATTTTTACTACTAAGAATCAGAGTCAATGCTGGAAAAACTAAATACTGGAATTTTATGAAAGAAAAGAGGCAATATAAGCTTTTTCAATGAGAGTTATGCTCCAAAATTCTCCTTACAACAAAGATTATCCTCTAATAACCTTTTTCAGACATGTGTGTGCATCTTTCAGAGGTCTTCTCTGGAAAATGACATGCATATATCCTTAGCAACATTTCTCTGCTCAATTAGCAACATCTTATTCAAGAAGCAAGATGATCAGCACACACAGATAAGCTACAAACAACTGACACAGTTTTACTTAGGGAGCAAATACTGTATGGGCAAAAATGCTGATTTTGACGCTATACTGGTTCAGAGAAGTGATTTGGTTAAAGCACTACTACAGAGGAATACAGGACCATAGCAACAGCAGCCCACAATTTACTAAACCGTGATACAGGGCTGCCCATGTACTTCTGGTGCTGTTGGCTCAGTCTGCGGGTATGGAGGATGCAGGTATTTTGACCACTTTATTCAATTATGCTCTGTTTAACTGGGGATTAAATTACCATCTTTCCTTTGTAAATGCTAGTTGAAACAAGACTAATATGGTGCTAGTCATGAAGAAGTACTATGGAAAGGATGTTGGGCCACAGTGCTATCTTATTCTGCCAGTGAGGTATGGAAAATGAATCTGCATAAGGCCAAAAACTCATGTCTCCATGTGTCATGCCTCTGTGTCATATATTGTATTATGCTTTTGTGTGTCATATATTGTATCATGCATTTGTGTGTCATGTTTCTGTCTGTCATATCTGTGTGTGTCATGTCTCCTTGTCATCTTTCTGCATGTCATGTGTCTGTGGTAGTTCAATTCGTATATGGATGGAGCTGTAGGAGAGATAATGGGCAGGGATGTGAATATATTGGAGTGTCTAATGAGAGATGGTAAGGTGTGGAAACTTCCTGGACAGTTGCATGCTGATGATACTGTACTGTGAGGAATGTGAACTGCAAGGCTTGGTGAATGAGTCTGGGGGTGTATGTAGGAAACGGAATCCAAAAGAGAATGTATATGTGAGTAAAGTTGTGATCTTAGAGGGAAAAGAAGTCAAACATACACAGTGAGACGGGATGGTGGGGAAGTACAGAATGAGGGTGCATTCAAGTACTTAAGTAGTGTGATGAGTATGGATGCAAGTGCTTGAATAGGTAAGGCAGGATAGAAAGGCTGCTGGATCATTGAAAGCTGTGATAAGGGGTAGGGAAGTGAGCATGGAAGTGAGGCTTGGAGCCTGTTGGAAGGACACAAGTCAAGAGTGAGAGCAGTGGAAATGAAGTGAGGAGTGTGTGGAGTTTTATGGACAGACAGATATACAAGTCAGGAAGTAAAGATGCATTGTGGTGCTATTAGGAGAAACACTTTGAGACAGTCTGGCCATGTAAAGGATGGAAAATGAGAGACTGACTAACGAAGGTATGTGTATGACATGGAGGGGAGACCATAGCTGAGATGGAAGAAGGGAATGGAAAGATACGAGGGAGGGGGTGTGAGTTGGAGAGAGGGCAGTCAAATGGCAGATGACAGTGCAACATGGCGTTAATTTGTTTGTGGCCCCCTTTATGGGACTGAGATGTCTGGTAGTAGATGGATAAAGGTCAGAGAAGGGTAAAAATTTCTACATACTTAAAATCAGTGAACTTTAGGCAATTACAGAAGCAAATGCAAGAGGAGATATTTAACAACAAAAAGAAAAAAATGCAAAAAATGGACGCACACGACCAATCACTATAAAGTAAGAAAAGGTTATGGGAAACAGAAAATGATGCTAACTGAGCCTTCACCATATCAATCATCATCAATTTAATCAAAATCAATATAATAATCATTCACTATTATTAAAATCATCATTGCAATTATCATCATCCTAACCTCTTCTTCCCACCCAAGGACGGGGTAAGGTATGGTTAAAAAAGAAACAACAACATGGGATCAGACATGTTATATATGAACAACCCTGTATTTTTTAGCACCTGTGGCATATAACCAGAACTTACTGCATCTGTTTGTGATGCACAGGCATGTGCAAAAGTATGCCAACAATACTCTGCCAGCACTAACTTGTATGTCATATTTATCACTCTTCCCCAAATGATGAGAGAATAACATTCCTTCTCTTACTTGTTTTACTGATGCTTGGAACAGACACCTTCATATGGTAATGAACAGATATTGAAGTTGTCACATTATACTAACAGCCATCAGTTCCTCTACAATGCCCCTAAAGGAGAATGGTGGACTATGAAAGAATGTAGTCCTTACCACATAAAATATTTCAAACACCTTCCATTCCTACAGCCGGCAGAGAAGGGCCTACATACTTTTGCTCATGCTCAGGACAGGAGTCTTGCTAAACATTTCATAGCCTATGGCTGCGTACAGCTGGCCAGTTGCCTATAACATTAGTCGCTTTACTCGAACAAGCAGATTTTTCGTTCATTTACTGCCAGGGCAAAACTTTAATCTACTCAGTCTGATTTGGCACTTATTTCTTACATGCGTACTGGTACTTAGCATTCCAACTTCCACACAGGGGAATCGATAGGGCCGAGGTTCGTAAACAACGAGTAACGCCGACACTGAAGGGTTGATTGGTGTGGGTGATTGAAACAAAATCATAGCAACAATATACATGAGTATCTGAAACAACTGGCCGAATCTTAGGCTACAAACACCTGTCCACTGTGCATCCATCCATTACAATACAAACATAATAATAATAATGTCAATAACAATATGCATAATTCACTGGGGTGTCTTTTAGGTGGCTCAGGAGGCTTGCTAAGAAATCAAGTTACGAAATCACCACAGCCACAAAGAAGACAAGCAACTTTGACTGAACTAACACCAGACATTGTTCAACTGAGAGAAATACTGTACTAGCAGTCAAAGGCATAAAAAATAACATGGGGAACATTTCTATCACAAAATTCTTGCAGTATATCTGTCTAGCTAACAATTACTGCAATATATTTACTATCTATGTGTATCTGTGTATTGTTTATCTATCTGTGTATTTTATCTATCAGCTTGAAATAATGCTGAGCTGAGGCAATAGCTTAGCAAGGAGACATGCTAAGCATGAAGAAGTGCAAGATTTCAAAACTTTTTGCTACTGGCATAAAATAAGAATCAAGCAGAATGCTGGTCATGAAGAAGTGCAATGGGATGGATGTATACTTGATGTACTGTGTTATTTTACTACTGAGATATATGAAAAAAGCTGGTGAATGGACAAATCCTGGGCCAAATTAAGATGCATGATGTATGATAACTGAGTCCAGACTAATATAAATAAGTTAAAAATGAAGTTCATTATTATCCCGGGCTCCTACGCTCCTTTGTGGGACGACATAGGATTGGATAATGAATGAATGAATTATCCTTAGACCCCAACGCATCCCTCTCAGTTGAATAAAACCATCTGGTGTTAGTTGGAATAAAGACAGTTGCTCTCCCACTTACGAATATCTGAGGTACGAACTACTGAAGTTGAGATTAAAGACTTACCAGCTTGAGATTTCAGTAGGCTTTGTGGCTGCCAGCCTGATAGTGCCAGGGACTGACTCCTACCACTGCATCATCCTATACTATCATTATCATCGTTGTCGTCGTCGTTGACTGGCAAGTAAAACCAGTACCTAGATTAAGTTAACTGACCTTGTATACCCTAGTGGTGGAATTGATCTAGTTATGGAGCCTAGCACTGCCACTGGTCATAATTATCATCAGTCCTAACTTCTTTTCCCATCCAATGATGGGGTGAGGAATTCTCTATTAAAATATTGTAAGTAGGGGAGCAACTGTTTCACTTTGTCCATCTAAGCTTGGCTTAAAAGTAATCTGCCAAGTCAAAGTGGACGAACCAAAAAATTGTTAACTCACATTTCAGAAGGGTGGGAGTAGCTGTAGCTGAAGTTGTTGTTGCAGTAGGAGGAGAAGCTGAGGACTGATGGCTTAGGGGAACTTTTCACAGTGGTCTGAAGTATTTCCCCAGAGGCCATTGTATTGAAAGGGAACACTGAAACACTGAACCAGCACCACCACTCACAGGCAGTGGCAGCACCAACACAGCAGCTGCAGGAACAGCATCAACCACAGCTGTATGAGTGGAACAGTGGGCCCTGAAAATATGGTACTAAAGTTTTTAGAGATAATCCCAGGTCTGTTAATAATTTAACCCTTTGATATATGATGACTGATGTCTGATGATGGTTGATAATTTAACTCAATAACCCATCTAACAACTTTCAAGTTAAATAAGTGCTGTCAGCCCTTGTCATGAACTCCTCCATACAAATCTCATCCTCTTACCTTTTATCTACTTCCATCATCTTTTATCTATTTATCATTTTTATCTACTCAGTAAAAAATTCAACATACACTAAAATGTGATACTGCTCCCTGATTTTAACATAGCTACACTATCTATTGCCAGACACTTTTAATCCTGTAAGGGGTGGCCACAAATAAATAACCTCCATGTCCCCCTTTCTCCTGCCATTTCACTGCCCTGCTCCTAGCTCACACCCCCTCTCTCATATACCTCCCCAATTCTCCTCCCTTTCCCTCAATTCCCTATCCCCAAAAAGGAGGATGGTGGACTGTAGGAGACAGTAACTTTTGGTTTCCTATCAAGACAGGACCACTGAAAGAATAATAAAGTCACAATAGGACGCTTACCAGATAGTGGAGGCAGATGGTTGGTATTACTGTGATTTGGTAGCTAGTTGAGATTAATTTGGCAGCTGGTTGGTATGTGGCTTTCTTCTCCTCCTTCCTCCTCTCTGTCAGCAGTTTCCACAGCTGGGTCAACTCACACACCTGAAAAATAAAATACACATTAGTCCTTTCCTTCCATAGCTTAACAAAATTACCTGGTTGGTAGCAAGAACAATATCACCTGGGGAGAGCATGATTTAATTATATGGCAGTAAGAATTTCCAAAATGTATTTAATAATAAAATTCAGTAATCTTCCCACTATCCGACGTAACAGAGCCAAAGGCATGACCGGAAAGTGGTCTTATCTGGATAGTGGCCCTGAAGCTCCAGCACCGGTCATTCCTGACCCTAACCTAAATCAGAAAACCACCTACCTACCTCCCTACCGGACATGCAAAGCACTTATTTAAGACCCAATTCACATAAATAATGGACACAAAGCATGAATTAATTGAACTTTAACCAAAAAATGATGATTTTGAGGAGAGTCAGGCAGAGGTGTTCACAAGCTGACAGCATAGTGTAAGTAAGTATTGGACATGGCAATCACTAAGAAAATCACCTCTTTCACAGGCTGTGAACTCAAATGTGGGATACAAAGAATGAAATAAATAAACTGTTACCAGAAAACTATGATTCAGAGGTGAGCAGGGCAAAAATGGACACCAGTTGACTAGATAGTGAATGTATGTAAGAGACATAGTAATCACTGAGAAAATCACCTGTTTCACAGCCTGTGCACTCAAATATGGGCCACAAATAATTTTGTTTTCATTTCGTTTCGTTTTTGAAGGCTCCAACATGCTTGCATGCGTCGGCCTTGGTCACCTTATGGCGGCTCTCCATGCTGCTCGATCTTTGGCAGCCTCCCTGTTCAGTCCCTTAACCCTTAAGTCACACTTAATGACCTCGTCCCATGTCTTTCTTGGTCTACCCCCCCCCAATATTAACACTTCTCACCCTCTGTACCCAATTATCATCTCCCATCCTCTCCACATGTCCAAACCACCTCAGCCTACCTCTCCTCATCATAACACCAATACATTCCAATCCCATCCTACCTCTCAACTCTTCCATCGTAAACCCAGCCCCCCCAGGCCTTGCACACAGGGACGCACTGCACATCCATCTAATCATTGTTATTTCTGTACGTTTGAACCTGCGAATATCCTCTTCCTTTACTGCCCAGGTCTCACTACATACAGCATCACACTCCTAACACATGCTGCATACAAAGACCCCTTAGCACGTAAGGAGAGTCCTCTCAATGTGAGGAGAGACAACAGCTCCCTGAACTTCTTCCAACCACTTTCCACCCTAGCAACCTAGCTAACTCCAGCCCCACCTCCGGCACATAACATGTCTCCCAAATAACAAAACTCCTCCACACACTCAAGAAACTCACCAGCAAATATCTGGCAGCTCACAGTGTACTTACAAGTCCTTGGTGGCTGTTTACCCCACCTTTAAAGCTCTGACAGTGGTGAAAATGCTCTTGAAGCATGTACAGTAATCCACTGTTGAACTGCATTTAATCCTTAGCATTGTGAATTATGATTATTTAAACAAAAACCCACGGCAGTTCAGAGACAACTGTCGGAGTGGAGGGAGGGGGAGACAGTGGGAGTGTGAATGTAAACAAGTGGGAGTGCGAATGTAAACAAGGCCGTTTGGCGGCACGTGCCAAATTCAAATTTACGTTTTTTTTTTTTTTGGGGGGGGGGGGGGATCGGCCTAGAATGTCCAAACAGTGGTGTAACCGGATAGTGGTCGTCCGGAAAGTAGAGAGATTACTGTAATAATTATAATAAATAATAATAACAATAATAAAAACACAGTACACCAGTCTGCAGTCCACATACAGTATACAATGGCTACAGTTTACATAAAAAATTTCACTGCCACTGATCATAATCATCATCATCAGCCCTATCTCCTTTTCTGACCCAAGGATGGGGTAAGAAATTCTTATTTAAAATCCTGTAAGTAGGGGAGAAACTGTTAATGTACTCTGTTCACCTCAGCCTGGCCTAACAGTGGTATAGTAAGTATAAAAGCCATGGTACTGCTATCCTTGTCTTATTCTGCAACTGGGCTATGGGGCTGTGGCTGCCAAAGGACAAAATTCTCAGCCAAGTCAAGGTGGATGAATCAGAAAGTGTCCAACTCACATTTCAGATAGGTGGCAGTAGTAGTAGAAGTAGATGTAGTTGTAGAAGTAGGTGCAGTTGCTGTTGTAGCTGTGGGGAAGCAGGTTGGATTTCAAGATTGGGGTGGCCCAGGGAAAGCTCTTCAGGTGGCCAGAGCACTTTCCCTCAGATTCTTGAGGTGGCCACTGCCCCCCTTGCCACCCCCTTATGAGGTAGAAGATGCAGAAGGGAGCAGGTACACTAGCAGCAGCAGGAACACCAGCAGTAGCACTAGCAGGAACAAACACAGCACCAGCCCAGGAAT
>JAGKTI010002438.1:13478-38401 GCA_018397915.1 Birgus latro
ATGCAGGTGAGAGGCAGCTTCATGTGGTGGCACTGATGGGACTGAGTGAGGGAGCTGCCTGACTGTATAATATGAAGGTTTGTATGATTTTATTATTTTTTTTTTTTATGTGCTCGACTCTGGCCATAGGCTTCACAGCCTGCTACCAAGGCCCAGCAGTCCTCCTACATACCATATGCCTCTACATGTCACCACTTCAGCGCTAACACCCACTGTCCCTATTGAATACAGGCTAAGGCTGTCTTATACAGGACTGGCGTATTGGTATTAGCAGGGGTATTTTTATGAAATGTCGGCGGGTCTTCTGGAAGATCAGTAAAGCCTGGTTTTAATGAAATTCAAATCCTTAGACTGTTCCCTGCCCCAGAGGAGATTTGAACCTGGGTCCGTTAGGACTGCAGGCCACTTCTCTACCGATTGAGCCACCGCCTCCTCATGGCAGCTAGAATAAAGAGATGTCCCTTAAACCCCTATTCCACTCTCTTAACTCCCTATTCTAATTGCTCAACTCCCCATTCTAATCCCTAAATTTCCTATTCCAATCTCTCAACTCCATAATACTCCACTCAACTCCCAATTCCCCAAAAGTAGGATGGTGGACTTCTGTATAGGCATCAACACAAAAAATACCTCAACTCCCTATTCCAACAGGAAAGGATGGTGGACAGTACGTGAAAACGAACCAGTATGAACGTCCCTCAACTTCTACCTATCATTTGCCGGATACCTCAATCCCGTAAGGGGTGGCCACAAACAAATCACCTCCGTGTCATCGTGTCCCATGCCATATCACTGCCCTCCCCCCAGCTCACATCCTCCTCTCTAATATACCTCCCCACTCCATCCCTCAACTCCCTATTCCAGAAAGGAGGCTGGTGGACTGCAGGATAGAGGGGATATCAGCCTGCAGTCTACCAGATTAGTATCCATATGGGCCAAGAGTCACAAGAACAAAGCAATCACAATCATAATCTTACTAGATAGATGATGGTTGTTGTCACCTATTGCCTGTCTGTCTGGCTGATATGTATGTCTGGGTGTTCAGCTGACGTTTGGGAATTTGGCTGATTGGCGAGTGTGAGTTTCTAGCGGTCAGGTTCTATTCCGCGACTGAGTCAATTTTAGCATCTGAAAAAAATATTGTATCATTAAATTTTAGTGCAGCGCTGTGAGGGTTGGCTTTATTGAGTGGCAAAGAAATACTGTTTGTGTGGCTCTGTTTGTATTGTATATATCGCACAATTCCATGACCAGTATTTTCATTGAGTAAGGAGGCTCCCTAGCACCTCTTCCTTTGCAATTTATTTCTGGACATAGCTGGTTAAAATTGTACATCATTTATGCAAAGTATGACAATGTTAGAAAGGTGTATATAATGCAGACTATGCCAGAAAAGTGTAGTAAGCAAAATAAATAGCTTGGGATAAGGTGTTGGGGAGCTTCCTTGCCTGACGAGCATACCAGCCCCAAGAACCAATAACTAAGGTATAATGTGTATACTGTAATTTATTAATGCTCCAACAAGCTTGATGTGTTGGCCTTGGTCATCTAATGGCAATTCTCCATGTTGCTCGATCTCTGGCAGCCTCCCTATTTAGTCTTTTGTCCCTGAGATCACACACCTCATCCCCTAGCACCACTTCTTTTGCAATTTATTTTTGGACATGGCTGGTTAAAACTGTACATCATTTATGCAAAGTATGGCAATGTTAGAAAGGTTTATGTAATGCAGATTATGCCAGAAAAGTGTAATAAGCAAAATAAGTAGTATGGGAAAAGGTGTTGGGGAGCTTCCTTGCCTGATAAGCATACCAACCCCCACGAACCAATAACTAAGGTATAATGTGTATTATTTATTAATGCTCCAACAAGTTTGATGTGTCGGCCTTGGTCATCTAATGGTAATTCTCCATGCTGCTAGATCTCTGGCAGCCTCCATATTTAGTCTTTTGTCCCTAAGATCACACACCTCATCCCCTGCATCCTTCATTAAAGCACCCTAAACTACCTGGATGGGTGTGTAGCCAAGAGACGTTGCCAAAACATCATGAAGGTCCGTTGTCTGAATCACACCAGCTGAACCAAACCTCAAGCTGCATGGAGAATGGGTCACAGTTGCCTCCCCACACATTATATACCATTCATATTGTTTATAATAGCACCAAAATGCCTGCATGTGTCTGCCTTGGTTACCTAATGGCGGCTCTCCATGCTGCTTGATCTCTGGCAGCCTCCCACACAACCCTGAAAATATAGCACACACCTGAACCCCATCTTGTCAAACCCCACTAGACTGGATAACGGATTTAATTAACACTTTCAAGGCCCAAAACAAACTGTAGTACATATCGATGATCATACAGTAAATGGAACAAACCACACAGATCTACCGAACAACTCTGGGCTCACTGGACACTTTTTACATTTTTTAAAGTATGATATGAATTTTCTGTTTATTACAGCTTTCTGTTTATGTGGTGGTTATCAGTGAATTCAAAGACCTATGGTGAATGTAATATTCTGTTTGTTATGAACTTTCTCTATGTATGAAAGTGGTGTTTTCATTTTGCTTATTATTTACTCATTCTGTGTATTTGTTGATGTAGTGCTGCCTACTTCTTCCTTCACCTTTATCGTTCTTTTTCTGTCTGTCTTCCTCTCTTCCTATTTCTCACCATCATCCACTCACTTGATGCAGGTGCTGCCTACTTCTTCCTTCACCTTTATCATTCCTCTTCTGTGTCTGTCTCTTCCTATTTCTCACCAACATTCACTCACTTCGGTAGAGAGGTGGCTTGCAGTCCCGACGGACCCAGGTTCGAATCCTCACTGGGGCAGGGAACAGTTTAATGATTTGAATCTCATTAAATCAGGCTTTACTGATCTACCAGAAGACCCGCCGACATGTTGTAAAAATACCCCCGCTAATACCAATACACCAGTCCTGTATGAGACAGCCCTAGCATGTATTCAATATGAACGGTGGGTGTTAGCGCCGAAGTGGTGACATGTAGAGGTGTTGGTATGTAGGAGGATTGCTAGGCCTCGATAACAGGCTGTGAAGCCTGTGCCCAGAGTTGGGAAAAAAACAAAAAAAACTTCATCTAGTGCTGCCTACTTCTTCCTTCACCTTTATCATTCTTTTTCTGTGTCTGAGCTCCTCTCTTCCTATTTCTCACAATCATCCACTCACTTGATGTAGTGCTGCCTACTTCTTCCTTCACCCTTACCATTCTTTTTGTCTGTCATCCTCTCGTCTTATTTGTCACCATCACCCACTCACTCAACGCAGTGCTGCATACTGCTTCCTTAACCTTTATCAATCTTTTTCTGTGTCTGTCCTCCCCTCTTCCTAGTTCTCCCATCTCTCCTGTCACTTTTTATTACTCTTCTTTCCTTTACAGGTGGCTTTACATGTGTGAAAAACCTAATGGTTTCCTGTAAGCCAGGAAACCATTTACAATGCTGGGTGGTAACCGTATAACCAACCTACATGAGTTCCCTACGTGTCAACATGTGGGTTGGTGGAGGGTTAGTGCCCCTCCCCATAAGACAACTAACTTAAGTCAAATGGCCAACCCTTGCAGCATTATGACGTCTGGCAATTGATAGATAGTTTTCAGGTATTGTTGTGAAATGAGCCGATTAAAGCCTGAGACTTTGGGCTCCTGTCTTTCAGTCACCACAACATATACTATTCATTACATGAGGCATATGACACAGGCCTCCCAGATGACTCAGAATGCAGTTAACAATCCTGGCAGTGGTCTTTCCCTCCTGTCTGGGATAGTCATGAAGCAGTGCCATGACAAGGGAATAAAATTGTAAGCCAAGTTGGTGCAAAATGGGTACAGTTTTCATTTTCAGTACTAGAATACACTATTTTACTCATTTAACATTGTGTGCTTGAAATCCCACCTCATGGGGAAACATCGGACTTATCGGATTATCAGCTTTATCGGATCAGGCCTTCCCCCAGTTGATCTGGTAAAATCAATTCTGTCTTGTCAATGGAATTTTCTTTATACGGATCCAGAGAAGGAGGGGGAAACCAAGGATGAGACAGGGATGGAGTGGAGAAATACATGAGTGAGGGGTGAGCTGGAGGGAGGGCAGCCAAATGGCAGAGGCAAGGGCATTCATCATCATTTAATCCTGTGTTGCCCCCCAAGAGGAGTGTAGGACCCTGGGGCTTGGCAAGTTGGTCCTAACATTTAACCCTTTGAGATTCCGATGACAATTTTGACAGTCATTTCAAATCCAGCCTCAGAGATTCCGATGACGTTTTTAATCGTCATTTTAAGAAACTTTTGTAAAATATTAACCATAAATCGCATTTATGCATCGTAACAGAGACTTGAGTGTGACGTCATGGAATGGTTGCTCTGTGCGTGGCAGGTACTGCACAGCTGGTCTGACTCATGGTTTTATTTATCACTTTATTCTTGGTGGATATTTTACTACAGCAAGGTATAAAATTTTTGGTTTTTGCCTAAGTTCAACTCATCACTTTGACTTTTTATTTTATTTGTTTTCGTTTTTGGAACATACTACGATAAAGTACAACTATTTAGCTTCAAAATAACACCACAACCAGCATCCTATCATAAAAAGTGTACTTGCACTGACCGATCAAAGAAAAGAATTGCGAAGCGAATATGCGGCTGAGACTAAAAGAAAATTATGCATCTCTTTCCCTTCGCATTACTGCGCAATGAAATGCAAAAACTACCATAATATATATATATCACTGTAATGATAATTTATTGTAGATTTGCATGGTTTAAACCAGATTTATGTATATTTATTTATTTATTATTATTTTTTTTTTGCCGAATATTTTTCTACGGCAAGGTATAAAATTTTTGGTTTTCGACTAACTTCAGTTCATCATTTTGACATTTTACTTTCTTTTTTCTCCTTTTTTAAACATACTGTGATAAAGTACAACTATTCAGCTTTAAAATGACACCAGAACCAACATTCTAACATGAAAAAGTGTATATACACAGAGGGATCAAAGAAAAATATTGCACTGTGAAGATGTAGGTCAGCTTGAGAGTGGCTGACACCAGCACAGATGTAACGTGCCTGGCCCAGAAACCTCATTGGGTTAAGATGAAAGTGACCAGCCTCACTCATCCCTTAGTGGCATTACATGAGCAATAAACCACAACCACCCTGCAGATATAAACCTGCACAGGCTCAATCCAATTGGAGCACCTTAATTACCCACTAAACCACCGGGCATAATAATTTGGTTATATGGTTACCACCCAGCATAATAAATGGTTTCCTGGGTTACAGGAAACCAATCAGACTGTCACTAAGTGTAGAGACCATAAGGCAGCACTACACAGAGTGAGTGGATGATGAGCACCCCTACCTACCACCCGGGGCAACAAAGAGTATTTGTTTGTGGCCACTCATGGGATTAAGGTGTCTGGCAATAGATATAAATACCGTAGGTAGATTTATTCCTGCCAGCATCTGACCATATAATTAGGCTTTGGAAAACACTGTACAGTACTTTCCATATTTATGGCAAAATGGAAGAACAATATTGTTTGGCAGTAATCCCTCCACTATCCAACGTAATAGAGCCAAAGGCATGTCCGGACAGTGGTCTTGTCCAGATAGTGGCCCTGAAGCTCCAGCACTGGTCATTCATGACCCTAACCTAACCTAACCTAAATCAGAAAACCACCTACCTACCTCCCTACTGGACATGCATAGCACTTATTTAAGTCCCCTTTCACATAAATAATGCACACAAAGCATGAATTAACTGAATTTTAACCAAAAAATTAAGATTTAGAGGTGAGTAAGGCATAGGTGCTCACAACTTGCCAGCAAGTGTAAGTAAGTATCAGACATGGAAATCACTATGAAAATCACCCTTTCTCACACCATACGCATTAAATAATGGACACAAAGCATGAATTCATTGAATTTTAACCCAAAAATGATGATTCTGAGCTAAGTAAGGCATAGATGTTCATGAGTTGGCAGCTTAGTGTAAATAAGTATCGGACATGGCAATCACTATGAAAATAATTTCTCACATCTTATGCACTAAAATATGGGATTCAAAGCATCAAATAAATAAATTGTTATCAGAAAAAGAGTTAGGTATGGCAAAGGTGTTCACTGTTCACCAACAGCACCAGTCATTCTTGACCCTAACCTAACCTAACCTAAATCAGAAAACCACCTACCTAACTCCCTACTGGACATGCATAGCACTTAAGACCCCATTCACATAAATAATTGGCACAAAGCATGAATTAATCGAATTTTAACCCAAAAATGATGAATTTGAGGTGAGTAAGGCAGGGGTGTTCACGAGTTGGCAGCTTAGTGTAAGTATCGGACGTGGCTATCACTATGAAAATCATCATTTCTCATATCTTATGCACTAAAATATGGGATACAAAGCATCAAATAAATAAACTGTTACCAGAAAAAGAGTTAGGTATGGCAAAGGTGTTCACTGTTCACCAACAGCACCAGTCATTCCTGACCCTAACCTAACCTAAATCAGAAAACCACCAACCTAACTCCCTACCGGACATGCATAGCACTTAAGATCCCATTCACATAAATAATTGGCACAAAGCATGAATTAATCGAATTTTAACCCAAAAATGATGAATTTGAGGTGAGTAAGGCAGGGGCGTTCACAAGTTGGCAGCTTAGTGTAAGTAAGTATCGGATGTGGCAATCACTATGAAAATCATCATTTCTCATATCTTATGCACTAAAATATGAGATACAAAGCATCAAATAAATAAATTGTTACCAGAACAAGAGTTAGGTATGGCAAAGGTGTTCACTGTTCACCAACAGCACTGTTCATTCTTGACCCTAACCTAACCTAAATCAGAAAACCACCTACCTAACTCCCTACCGGACATGCATAGCACTTAATTAAGATCCCATTCACATAAATAATTGGCACAAAGCATGAATTAATCGAATTTTAACCCAAAAATGATGAATTTGAGGTGAGTAAGGCAGGGGTGTTCACGAGTTGGCAGCTTAGTGTAAGTAAGTATCAGACATGGCTATCACTATGAATATTTCTCATATCTTATGCACTAAAATATGGGATACAAAGCATCAAATAAATAAAATGTTACCAGAAAAAGAGTTAGGTATGGCAAAGGTGTTCACTGTTCACCAACAGCCCCGGTCATTCTTGACCCTAACCTAACCTAACCTAAATCAGAATACCACCTACCTAACTCCCTACCGGACATTCATAGCACTTAATTAAGACCCCATTCACATAAGTAATTGGCACAGAGCATGAATTAATCGAATTTTAACCCAAAAATGATGATTTTGAGGTGAGTAAGGCAGGGGTGTTCACCAGCTGACTACATAATGAACGTAAGGAAGAGACATGATTATTACTGAGAAAATCACCTTTTCACAGCCTGTGCACTCAAATATGGGACACAAAGCATGAAGTAAATAAAATGTAATCAGAAAAATTATGATTTAGAGGTGTGTGGGGAAAAAATGTTCACCAGTTGACTAGATAGTGAACGTATGTAAGAGACATGGTAATCACTGAGAAAATCACTGCCTGTGCACTCAAATATGGGACACAAAGCATGAAGTAAATAAAATGTAACCAGAGAATGAGGATTTAGAAGTGATTATGGAAAATATTTAGCAGTTGACAATGTTTACTTACAGTTCATGACTGTTCTTTACCCCCATCTCTAAGGTTTTTACACTGGTCATAATTGCTCTTGAAGCATGTCCAGTAATCCAGTGTTTAACTACACTTAATCCTTAGCACTGTAACTTTTGATTATTTAAACAAGAACGAAAATACCGCAAATGATCGGACAGCCGTCCACTGTTCATGGGAGTTGAGACAGAACTAGTAGGAGGGCGATTTGGCAGGAAGGGAGCTAGTTGGCGCGAGCGGGAAATTCAAACTGACGTGGTCGGAAAAAATCAATTTTTTTTCGAATTTTGGGGCATTTTGGGGTTTGGACAGCCTACGATGTCCGAATAGTGATGTATCCGGATAGTGGACGTCCGGATAGTAGAGATTACTGTATTTGATACTGGGTCACAGCTATTTTCATATACTTCTCCACTTTAAATGAGATTTCTGGCATTATTGCACAAAATGATTGTGTGCATCCCCAAAACTCAGTCAGTCAATTTCCGTTATTCTTCCTGACTTACTCTGATCCAACCATGATTGTTTACCCTAATACTACAACAATTATTCTACTTATCTATCTACTGCCAGATGCCTTAATCCCCTAAGGGGTGGTCACAAACAAATCGCCTCCATGTCACCCTGTCCCCTGCCGTTTTGCTGCCCTCCTTGTAGCCAAAAACTCTCAAGTGCTCAAAATCCGTCCCTCTATCTATCTATCTATTGCCAGACGCCATAATCCGGTAAGGGGTGGCCATTTTACTTTGAGTTATTTGTTTCACAGGGAGGGGCCCTAACCCTCCACCAACCCACTTGTTGACACGTATGGAGCATGTATGGTTTGGTTATATGGTTACCACCCAGCATTGTAAATGGTTTATTGGCTTACAGGAAACCATTTGGCTTGTCACTCAATGGTAATGCCACCTGTAAAGGAAAGAAAAGCAATAAGAAGTGACTGGAAAGATGGGAGAAATAGGATGAGAGGAGGGCAGGCACAGAAAAAGAATGATAAAGGCTAAGGAAGAAGTAGGCATAACTACATTGAGTGGATGATGGTCGCCACCACCTACCACTAATTGTCACTTATTCTGTGTCAACGTTGATGTGCTTGAAGTGGGTGTGTTGCTGCGCCCAGGCCGTATAGATGCATGTGTTAATACTTCTGAAATAATTAATGCTGACATTTTAAACTCCTCACAATAAAATATCAGTCAGTCAATTCCCCCCCCCTTTTTTTTTTTTGCGTGTGTCACTTACTCTGTGTCAACACTGATGTGTTTGAAGAGGGCATCTCACTTTGCCCTGGCCCCATAGATGCTCTTGAGGTGATGAAACACTTCGTCCAGTGTGGCCGTACGTGGCACCCTCCGATCTCACACTGGCCACCACCACCACCACAGTGGCACGGGTGGTGCGAAGGGGGATATGATGATCAGCCAGCACCATCAAGAGGACTGGGATGGTGAATATATATTACACCGTGCTTTAATGGTCAATGTTAAATCAAGGTCCCTAAAACCTTGCACCACCACCACCAAACTTGGTGATGTGAATGATCAGCCGGTCACACAAACAATGAAAAAGGTGAATGTACATGCCCTCTATCCTAGATTATTTTTCCTTATTTCATCCTAACATTGTTCCTGCTGCTTCTTATTATTATATCTAGTAATATTATTATTTTAGAACCCTATGTCAATTCTCTCAGCTGGCTACAACATTCTTTTTCACACTCAACCAGTCACTGTTCGTTTATCAAGGCTTCAGCATGCTTGTGTGTGTCAGCCTTGGTCACCTAATTGCTACTCTCCACACTGTTAACCCTCTGAGATTCCAATGACGTGATTCTGCATCATCATAAATCCGACCGTTGAGATTCTGATGACTCAAATTTGAATCATATGGAACAATTTTTTTTTTTCCATCTCCTGTTTGGCCTTGTTCCACATACACTATCCTGTTTATCCTTTTCCAACTATCTGTTTTTATAGTGATGAGTACATCTGACAGATATACATAATAAATAGGTTTGTACCATGAACAATATCAGTATTACCAGCAAGAATATTTGCCTGCGTGACAGCAACAGCATTCGCTTTTCTCTGTGAAAACTAACATAAATTGCCATAATCTATATATCAATAGAAAGGGAATTTACTGTAGATTGACATGGTGCTATCAAATTTCACATAACTCTAATACTGTTTTTTTTTCACAAATATTTTTCTACGGAAGGGTGTACGATTTTTACTTTTTGGCTAACTTCTACTCGTCCTATTGGTCTTTTAACTATCGTATTTACCTTTTTCAATCATACTACAATATAGAGGAACTATTCAACTTTAAAACAGTACCACATTCATTAGTCTAACATAAAAAATAAGTGTACAATGGTTGATTAAGTACAAATATCGCTGTGCGACGGTGTGCTATATGTGCGCCCAGCTGAATCTGGCACATACACAATCGGCGGAGGGCCGAAAATCTGAAAGGGTTAATATCTAGCAACCTCACTTCAGTCCCTTATCCCTGAGGTCACACTCTATGACCATGTTCCCGGTGTTTTTCAGTATGCCTCTCACAACCATAACCCTCAACATTCACAACTCTCGTTCTATCAATCTATCTATAGCCAGATGCCATATTCCCGAAAGGGGTGGCCATTTGACTCTTAGTTAAATATTTTTTGGGAGGGGCAGTACCCCTCCGCCAACTCACTTGGGCATAGGGAACACGTATGGGTTGTTTATATCACCGTTCCCAAAGCAAAGTGGCGTATCTCAATTTTTGGCAATTTTGAGATATTACCACCACGAGAATCCCTGTGGTGAGATCTATCGATTTCTTGAAGTGCCGTATCTCTACAAGCCTTAGTTTCTGAGATGCACCATAAGCTTATTTTTAAAAAAAGATGACCATTCACATGACATAGAAGTGTACATCAAATTACGCCCATTTGTTATGATACAGGATAGTCACTGCCAATATGTTGAATGGGCGTATGCCAAGATACGCCTGTTTGTCTTACCTCAGAGGTTTACTGATATATTTTTAATTGAGTTACACATACGTCCCATGTTCGTCCAGTCCTCTTTCTATAGATAATACATGGAAGAAAACGTGTTACTGTCATGAAAACAGAATCAGATGTGAAGAATATATCAGTCCCAAGACAGAAGAAACTGTTTCTGCTAGAAATACTTTAAAACCTAGATGCAATGGTGTTGGATGTACCAAACTAGGTAGAAAATGTTCCTCATTTTCAGAAGAAGAAATGGAGTATTCAGGCTTTCTATGGGACTGGTAGTCTTCAACTGCAGAGAGAGAATATTGTCCACTTTGTGCAACAGGCAGATGTAAAACAGAGAACAGTGAAAAACCACGTATCAAGGAGATCCAATTCTTTTTACTGCCACTTGCCAAAAGATGGTCAGTCTTTTCCAGTGTGCAAAACCATGTTTCTGAATACCCTCAACATTTCAGAAAATACATTGCAGACAGCTCTGAGTAAAGGGCAGTCGACAGGAACTATTGAGAAGGAGAAAATAGGAGGGAGGCCAGAAATATTTCTAGAAGATGATAAACAAAGAGATGCAATTCTGAAACACATCAGATTCCCAAGAATGGAGTCACACTACATTCACCGAGATTCCAAGCGATATTACCTGCACCCTAATCTCAATAAACAGATAATGTATGAAGTGTTCAAAGAAGAGTATACATCAAAAGGGATTTCTGCATCTTACTCAACCTACTGTAATGTCTTGAAATCACAAAATATTTCATTTCACAACTTCAAAAAAGACATGTGCAAGATATGTGAAAATTACAGAAAAGGGGACACACACAAAAAAGAAAGAACTTGAGGAACTATTTCTGCAACACACAAAGGAGAAAGAAGCTGTGTGACTAATGAAGGACAAAGCAAAAAGAGAAACTGATAACAATGTAGCAGTGGCAGCATTTGATCTCCAACAGGTTATTTACCTACCACAAACTAACAACAATCAGCTGTTCTATAAAAGGAGGTTGGCAAACTATAATCTGACTATGTATGAATTGAAAACTAGACAGTGCCATTGCTTTACCTGGCATGAAGGATTGGGTAAAAGAGGTTCTTCAGAAACTGCAACATGCCTGAAAATTTATTCAGACCATCTGAACACTGTTGAGAAAAAAAGAGGTGATTTTGTTTGCAGATGGATGTCCTAGACAGAATAAAAACTCAATTATTGCAACAATGTTATTGCAGTATGTCAGCAGATTGGAAGTCTCCATCGAACAGATCTCACTGCTTTATTTTGAGGCTTATCATAGTCAAAATGAGGGAGATTTGGCACATAGCGCAATTTGAACAGCATTAGGCCCTGTCCACACGTGCGGGCAGTGCCCGATGAGCACAGCCTGCTGAGGGGATATCCCTCGCCTTTTTAGCAGTGTTTCCAGATTGAGCAGTCTCCGGTGGCCACTGGCTACAACCGGGCACACCTGTGTTGTTGTCCACACGGCAGACCGAACTGTGGTGAGGTAGTGGTTGTCCAGTCGACGTTGGGCAGTGGCCTACTGTCTAGGTGCTCGACAGAACTGAATGCAGTACAACAACATAGGAAATAAGAATTGTCGCAGGACAGTTAAAGCTAAAAGTATAGCTTTGTGTACCGTTATCAGCCCAGCAGGCAGTGCCGCAACAATGGGCAGGGGCATTTAGATGGTTTGCCCGTGGTTTCCCTGCTTATGACGTCATCTATACTCGTACCCACCACCCATCTCTGAACGTGTGAATTGGAACATGATTTGGTAACAGCGTTTGCCCGTTGGGCACTGCCCGCTCGTGTGGACGGGGCCTTAGACAATGCTGGAGATTCGTGTGTGCCCTCACAACTTGTCCCAGTTTTCAGACTGGCAAGGAGAAAGAAACCTTACAGCGTACACACGCCACAGACTGCTGACTTCTTTGACTTTAAGTTACTGTCAAAAGATCTTCGAATCCTCTCTGTTAGATCTGATGATCAAGGAGGGACGGTGGACTGGACGAAGATGACAACGATAATGGTAAAGACAACTGAGACAAATACAATCTTCCTCAAAACCAGTCATTTGCAGGAGGAGTACAGGTCTCTAACTCTGAAACAGCGACGTCCACAAAGTGTAACCAAGGAGCCTCCAAAGTTGTATTCACAACCCCCCAAAATAGCCACAGACAAATATGATGACTTACTGTCACTGTGCCAAGGTGCCTTGCCAGAGGTTAGGGTGCCTGAATATGTTAATTTTTTACAATCCTTGCCACAATGAGACTTATAACAGTGGCATCTAAAAGTGTGTTTTTTAAAAATCATTGTTTGCTCCAAAAAGAACTTTGAATGTTTTGTTTTAAGCCAAGTCATCAGATGACTTTTATACTGTTCAGTACGAAAATACCAAAAGGCTGTGAATTTCTTATTTTTGTGTGTTCTTTATTAACTAGTCTTAAAGTAATAAGCAAGTTAATATTTGCTGATTTATCAAGTGAATATTCAAAGCATGAATTTTCTTTCATAGTACACATTCTTTATTTAAATTTCCTCTGAGTAATGTAGAATTCTCATTTTGTTTTCAGTTATAAAAAGAACCAAGGAACCGAGTACCTACTAATTGTCATGGATGTATCAATGAATTAAACCTTTGGTTATGTCAATTCTCCTAGTCAAAGATTAATGGAGACAGGTTTTGTTTCAAATCCCGTTCGGGATTGAGGCGTCTGGCAATAGATAGATAGATAGAGTTGATTTGGCAGTTACATTGTTTATCATTACCTCTTAAGCATTTTCCTTCCTTTTTAGACATTTTTTCATCTCATATCCAAGTGTCTTAACATGCAGTTTGGCACAACATACTCATGGCTTAAGTATTAAACGTTCTATAAAGCCAATAAACCACATGTCTTTTAGCCGTAACTCAGTGATAACCTGCAGTAAGATCATAATTTACCAATTCTAAGGGATACTCGATAAAAAATACAAACAGGCGTATCTGTGGCATAACTTCAGCTCTCCAGTATGAAGAAACTTTAAATCACAAGACAAACAGGCGAATCAACTTAAACCCCCTTAAAACACCTTAAAACTTCATTCAATTAAAACCTGAGTGTATGCTTTAAAAAATTCAATGTTGCCTATTTGCGTACATTAGCAGCATCTACATACCTTTAAAACTAATCCAGTAGTGAATGAAAACATTAGATCGCCCTCCTGAAAAATCATAAAAACTGAAATACGCCACTCTGTTTTGGGAGCGGCGATATGGTCACCACCTAGCGTTATAAATGGTTTCCTGGCTAACAGGAAACCAATAGGCTTGCCAATGTAAAACCACCTGAATGTTAACTGATATTATTTTACAACCCAGTCAGTTCTCCCAGCTGGCTATAACCATCACACTCAACCAGTCACTGTTATTACAGTACAGGTACTCTGTTATGCACTGTTGTGAGGGATGCAGTGATATTGATGCGATGAATTACTCAATCTGCACCCCGTCGGCACCTTTAATTGGAAAATATTATAAATTTTATCATCATATAGGTTCATACACACCTAATTATCTGAAATCCAGTCCAAATTTTTTTTTTTACCTGTTAATAAAATAATCAGGATTCAGAGCAAAAACTTGCTAAGTTAGTGGAAGTGTTTCTCCTTTATCAGACAGCTCCCCTTGACAGACTTCTGTTTTGTATACATACTGACTTACATGGAAAATAATTTTTTTTACACTGTAAATCAATATTCATGCAAAACAGAAAAGTCTGTCAAGGCGTGCTGCTGATCTAAAGGGGATATATCCGTTAACTTTAGCAAGTTTTTGCTCTGAATCCTGATTTTTTTATTAATAGTTAAGTCAAGCAGTTTTGGACCATTTCAGATAATAAGGTGTGTATGAACCAATATGATGATAAAATTTTTAATATTCTCCAATTAAGAGTACCGATTCGGTAATTTGTCACAATGGTGATATTGGTACTGGACTGCTTCCATGCTTGGTGATTTCTGAACTTCCATGAACAGTGGTCATACCAGGGACTGTGTACTGTACTTCCCATCACTCCCCCCTCCCAAAGTACAGAAATCCCTTGATTATCTGACATAACAGAGCTAAAGGCACATCTGGATGGGTACATAGTTCAGATACAGAGTAATATCCTAGACTCTACCCATACCCCACCCTGTAACCTAACCCAACCTATATGCACGGTACCCCTCCTAATTTAGGCAGTGTTCTGTGGTCCTGTGGCTGTTTTAGATATCAAAACACACATTAAGAAATGCAATATACTGTAATCCTAACCAATAAGAAAACAGTGCATAAACAATAAAAATTATAAAAAGAACACAGTACTTACCACCCTGTGAACAAAAGACAGGCGTCGGAACCCGCCAGGCTGCCGTAGGTCTACAGGTATCCAATATGGTCTAGTGGCTAACACTGTCACTTAACAGAGATCAAAGAATTCCTCCTCCACCTGCTGAGGAGCAAGGACATGCAGCGAGGTCATGGAGCCCTACCCACCTAAGAACTCTCTGAATACAGCCACAAGCTCATGTCCAATGGCGACACAACAGCTGTCAATGTGCTCATCTGTGGGTCCATGAGTGAAGATTGGGGTCGAGAAGGTGGTGGTGGAGAGAAGTGGCAGGCTTGAAGAAGAAGTCAATCTTCATCTGACGATAGGTGTGGCGATTCTGTTGGAAGATCACAGCTTCCCAGACTGCCCACAGATCCATCGCCAGCCTGAGTGGAACCAACTACCTGTCGCAAAGAGAGTGCTGGGCATATCTGAGCACCTGCTCAATGCCAGCCCGTAACGCACCAAGACTTGGAAGTGATGAAGTGACGGGGTGGCCTGAGTCAGGCTCCTCGTCCTCAATGATGTTCTCTGTCAGCCGCGCCGAGACAGCAGCGGCGATCTCCTCATCAGACAACGTCTGATAACCTGCATCGCCGCCACCGTCGTGCAACCAATCCTTCACATCACTGATGTCAATATCCTCACCTGCGTTTCATAGCCAAAGGTAGAAACGTCCACGTCAAATCCTTCAAAGTCGTGCACAGCCTCACATCCCTAAAGGACACGAGACCAACCACTTTCCAAGGTTTTGATGGAGACTTCTTTCCAAGCATTGGCTCAGTTGAACACCGAAGACATGATTTTGTAAGACCACAGATTCTCCACGGTCCGCTCCCCACGTGTGTCAACCCCTTCCTCGTCCTCAAGCACCACCATCACCTAGTCAAGGAACCTCCGACGGCACAGTCTCTTGGCTGCCATGGTAACACCTTGGTCAACTTGTTGAATGAGAGCAATCATATTTGGTGGCAGAAACATGCATCTAATACGACCATTATCAGCAACCAAATCCTTCTCTGACGGATGCATTGGGGCATTGTCGAGGATCAGGAGATGCTTCACCTAGGCGTGAAGGATATCAAGTTTCTCCGTTTGATAATGAATAACCTCCTTCATAATGTGTCTGTGGAACCAATCTCTGAAAATCTTTGCAGTAAACCAGGCTTTCACAGAATGGTACCACGCAACAGGTAAGCTATCCATCAACCCAAGGAGACAACATGGCTATTTTGCATGTCCAACAATAACAGGCTTGAAGCGGAGCATCCCATTAGCACTGGCACTGCACAACACCGAGACCCGTTGTTTGGACAACTTCCGAGCAGGCAATCTTCTCCATCTCTCCTGTCAGTGCGTTGGTGGGCAAGAAGCGGAAGAACAGGCCAGTTTCATCAGCATTGTATACTTGACAGAGAACAAGGCCCTCCTTCTTGATCAGGCACTTCACTTTCTGGCAAAACAGCTCAACATCCTCCGCTGCCGCGTCCAAAGCTTTGCAATGTGCCTTACGGCCTGTACAGTAATCCCTCATTTATCCAGACAAGCAGTACCGGATGTGTTCACTATCCAGATATTGGACCTTGGCTCTATTAAACCATTATCATAATTTACTTGCTATTATCCAGACGTAAAAGTCCCTGAGACCTCCAGCCAGCCAGATGATATGTTCAAACATTTGGTATCATGGCTGCTGGGCTCCAGCCACGTGCAGGAAATAGGCTGTAACCCACAACCTGAGCTAAAATGTCTGTCGGCCCCTGTACTGAATGGTCAAAGTCATTTACTGGTCCAATCACTCCCTACAAACCTCCAGCACCCGTGTAATACTGACTGTAACCCACAAGCGGAGTCAAAACATCCAAAAGCATCCCCAATGAATGTCCAAAGTCGTGTGGCCACCGGGTTTAGTCTTTCCCAACTACCACTGCATGTCTAACACAGACTGCAAGCCACAAGTTGGGTGAAAGCACCCATTTGCCTCAACACCAAACGTCTAAAGTGGACTAGTCAATGGGAGTTGTTTCCCAACAACCAATGTGCATGTAGGACAGACCGTAAGCCTCAAGTCAGGTGAAAGTGCCCGTCTGTCTCATGACAGAGGGGTGAAAATCCTGCCCACAGCCTTGCTTCTCCCCTCCTACC
The DNA here is from genome assembly GCA_018397915.1 of Birgus latro. Taxonomy (NCBI): domain Eukaryota; kingdom Metazoa; phylum Arthropoda; class Malacostraca; order Decapoda; family Coenobitidae; genus Birgus; species Birgus latro. The sequence continues at coordinate 30,695 of JAGKTI010002438.1, forward strand.
ATCCCTCCTCCATACCCTCCTATGCTCCCCACCTTGCTAGCCATGCCTCCTGACTCCCTCGCCTCCTTTACATTGAAAGCACTGACCCGTGAGTTTTTAAAGTTTTTGGTGATTTATTTGAATACTATTGGTCGTGTCAAAATTCCGTAAATCCACAAAAAAGCTCATGAAATTCTGCATCTAGACACATGCTTAATTCTCACAAGGTGCGGGCAAAATTTCGCACCAAGATGATGGGAATTTATATGAAGGTAAGTTTTACTCTTGAACACCATTTATTCTTTAATCATCAGTTTTCTGTGTTTTTATTAGCTTATCTTATAGTATAAACACCAGCAAAGGTGATGGCATACGATCTATACCAATATAACCAACTTCCGGTTACCATGGAATTTTTTTGTGCCACAAGAGCAGCTATCACTCCTGTCACTAAAAGATAACTAATTTTCCAACTGTCTTCATTTTTTTTTGTGGAGTTTTATTGTTTATGCATTGCTTTCTTGGTGTTTTGCATTAATATGGATATTCCTATGTGCATTTTGATGTATGAATACAGCAGAATGACTGGAAAACACTGCCAAAATTTGGAGGGGTACTGCACACATTTTTTTTTTTAAGCTTTTTTGCATGGGTTTCTTGGTGTTTAGCATTAGTTTAGATATTCCTATGTGCATTTTGATGTCTAAATATAGCAGACTGACCTGAAATAAGTACCAAAATTAGAAGGAGTACTGTACATACAATAGTGTATAAGTAGGGTATTTTTTGGTTCTTATTGCTTTTATGGATTAAACAGTAATCTCTCTATTATCCGATGTAATAGAGCCAAAGGCATGCGGAAATTGATTCTGTCAGGATATTGGCCTTGAAGCTCCCACACTGGTACTTTCGGACCCTAACCAAACCTAACTCTGTCAGGATATTGGCCCTGAAGCTCCCACGCCGGTACTTTCGGACCCTAACCAGACCTAACTCAGAAAACCACCTACCTACCTCCCTACTGGACATGCACAGTACTTATTTAAGACCCTATTCACATAAATAATGGACACAAAGCATAAATTAATTGAAATTTAACCAGAAAATGATGATTTAGAGCTGAGTATGGCAAAGATGTTCATCAGTTGATAGAATAGTGAAAGTAAGTATTGGACTTGAAAATCACTACGAAAATCACTTTTATCACATCTTATGCACTCAAGTATGGGACATAAAGCATGAAATAAATAAAATGTAACCAGAAAATGATGATTTAGAGGTTAGTATGGCAAAGAAGTTCACCAGCTGACAGTACAGTACTGTATAGTGAAAGTAAGTATCGGGCATGAGAATCACTATGAAAATCACCTTTTTCACACCTTATGCACTCAAATATGGGAAACAAAGCATGAAATAAATAAAATGTAACCAGAAAATAATGATTTAGAGGTGAGTATGGCAAAGATGTTCACCAGTTGACAGCATAGTGAAAGAAAGTATCGGTCACGAAAATCACTATGAAAATCACCTTTTTCACATCTTATGCACTCAAATATGGGACACAAAGCATGAAATAAATAAAATGTAACCAGAAAATGATGATTTAGAGGTGAGTATGAGAAAGATGTTCATCAATTAACAGTATGCCGAAAGTAAGTATCAGACATGAAAATCACTATGAAAATCAAATTTTTCACAGCTTATACACTCAAATATGGGACACAAAGCATGAAATAAGTAAAATGTAACCAGAGAATGAGGATTTAGAGGTGAGTATGGAAAATATCCAGCAGTTGACAGTGTACTTACATGTCTGTGGTAGTTGTTACAAAGATTACCCCACCTCTAAGGATCTGACAGTGGTGAAAATGCTCTTGAAGCATGTACAGTAGTACCCCGTGGATAGCGCTGGTTTGGATATCAGTTTCAGGGGTAGCGACAGGACATAAAAAACCCCACGCACAGCAGATAGCGACTGCCTGGCCAGCAACCCTGACGACGTACACAAGGCGATCGACATTAAGCCTGACGTCACACGTCCCCCCCCCCCTTAGCACGAGTTGTTTTCTCTCTCTCCTGGTCTGACGTTGGTCGGCGATTGTTCCCTAAATTTAATGGCTTCTACCTCTGGCATGGGTCGTGCTGGTGGACAAGATGGTGGTCATACCCTGACGACGTACACAAGGCGATCGACATTTAGCCTGACGTCACACGTCCCCCCCCCCCAGCACGAGTTGTTTTTTCTCTCCTGGTCTGACGTCGGTCGGCAATTGTTCCCTAAATTTAATGGCTTCTACCTCTGGCATGGGTCGTACTGGTTGACAAGATGGTGGTCATGGTGCAGACGAAAGGCCAGGGACATCGAAGAGTGATAAAAGTGTGAAGAAGTCACGGGAATATACGCATGGTAAAGCCAAGAAACAGTACACAGTGGAGGAGAAGAAGAAGATTATCCAACTTATAGAGGAAGGAGCGAAGACATGTGACATATTGAAACGATTAAATGTGCCCAAGTCAAGTGTCTGAAATATCAGGAAACGAAAGGATCATATTAAAGCAACACAAGAGGTGACTGAAAATTTTTTTGTGGAGGAGCTGGTGGTGCCAGATGGGCAATGCATGACACAACAGAGAATAACAGAACTTTGGTTAGTACTGAACATTATGTAATGAAATGGCTAGCCCGTCAATTGAAGAAGAATGCAAGTGCTGATGGGCCAGAAATTAGGGGAGAGGCAGTGTAAGTTTATAAAGCTCAATGTGATAAGAAAGATGTGAAAAACCAAGCACACTTTACTGCCTCAAGGGGGTGAGGATAGATCAAGAGGCACGTCAATGGGAAGCAGGCATTGAGAGTGAATGTGAGGGATAGCAAGAGCAAGAACACCCCCACCCCAGCCCCCAGTAGACTCCAAGTCAACTTCTACTGTGTCATATTCAATAAACAGTACTCCAAACCAATAAAAAGTAACTTTATATATCCTTCTTCCATGTCTAATATACACTAGTCTTTATTTTGCAAGCATTATACATGTTCTATATGGCTGAAAACGGAAAAATGGGGTGAATTGTAAAAGCTCCAGACTATTTTGATATATTTAGGTAAGAAGTTTGCCCTAAAGATAGCAGTTTCATGAATAGCGACGATTGTGCCAGACTAATGTGATCGTTATCCAAGTTTTATTGTACAGCAATCCAGTGTTGAGCTGCACTTAATCCTTAGCACTGTGAATTATAATTATTTAAACAAAAACGAGCACTAGTGCCAGCCATCCCGACAACTGTTTACTCATGATGGTAGTTGAAAGGGAACTGGGGAGGGGAAGGGGAGCCTGGGGAGTGGGAGAAGCCCAAGTAAACACAAAAATTCAAACTTATGGGTAAAAAAAAAAAAAAAAAGTGGGGGTGGGGGGGTGTTCTGAACACCCAAGCCAACGATGTCCGGACAATGGGGAGTCCGGTTATTGGGCGTCTGGATAACAGTGATTACTGTAGTTTTCTTGATGTTTAAAATTATTTTGAGTATTCCTGCGTGTGTTTTGATGTCTAAATATGGCAGACTAACCTGAAACAAGTGCCAAAATTAGGAGGGATACTGTATATACAGTAGTGTATAGGTAGTGTGTTTTTGGTTTTCAATGTATTTTTTGGCATGGTTTTTGTGTCTAAAAATATTTTGGATATTCCTATGTGTGTTTTGATGTATAAATATAGCATAACAACTGGAAAACACTGCCAAAATTAGGATGGGTACTGTACATATAGCATTGTGTAGGTAGGGTATTTTTTGGTTTTCAAAGTAATTTTTGCAAGGTTTTCTTGGAGTTAAAAATTATTTTCGATATTCCTGTGTGTGTTTGATGTCTAATTAAGCCTGAATGACCAGAAAACACTGCCAAAGTAAGCAGAAGTACCGTACAAATAGGTTAGGCATACATTGGAAGCTGGGTATGTGTAGGAAGGATATTGTTCATTACCCGGACATTGCCACTACCCAGACATGCTTTTGGCTCTATTACGTCGAATAACTAAGGGACTACTGTCAGTCCATGCTGAAGTTTGAACCGGAAAAGCCAACCCTTGGATGCTTTGAAGTCACGCATGTTGTGCAGGCGTGTAAACTTCTCGGCTGCAGCGATCAACTCAGTCTCATGTACAAGTGCACTGGTACCACATTGCTGGTGGAAACAAACCAAAGTCGACTGACGGGGCTGGGACATTATCTTCCGGTTACCTTTCCTGGTTGTATCGCCATAGTCCTGTCCGTACCGAGTCAGACTGCCCCATGATTTCTTGAGATCAAACAACGTTGAACGGGCCAAGTCATATCACACAGAATGCGTTAAGTTGGCCAGCCCGCGTCAACCTTGCCCAATATCCCACGCTTCTTCTCCAGGGTCAAAACGCTCCTCTTGCATTGCATGGTGGTGGTGGAGCCATCAACACTCACACAAGAACACAACAGTGGAAGATTAAGGCCTGCATATGGTAGGGCACCACCACAAATGCAACACTGGAAGCTGCCGTTGTTTTACCTCGGGAAAGCACGTCCACACACAGAGAGACAAAGATAGGAACTGAAGTGCGGTAGCACTGGGCAGTGTACGGAATTTGCCATGTCTCTACCCACGTTCAGCTATGAGCATGCATGCATAAAGCGGCACACTGACCCACAAGGGCAAGGGTCCTTTTCTCTCGGCCAGACAAATGTCACAACATGGCAGAAACATGGGTCCAAATATATAATGGGCCAAAGGAGTAGCTGTGTAATCCAAACGGCGATCAGACTTTGACCATTCGGTAAGGGGGCAAATGACCATGCGTGGCCGGGAGTTTCCGACTAATCCAGGCAGCTGGAGGATTTTGACATTCGGTACGGAGCTGGACAGCCATTCTCGCTCAGCTTGCGAGTTTGGATCTTCATTCCTCACATGCTGCCGGTATGCTACCAGTGATTGGTGGGGCCAGGGGACTGCCCATTCGGTTGGGAGCCAGACAACCAATCTCATTTGGCTTGTGTGTTACGGTCCATTATCTGTGTGTGGCCAGTAGCATCCAAGCGAACCAGGTGGCCAGGGGACTAACACCAATCAGTAGAGAGCAGCATAGCTTTGTTTTCTCTCCTTGTGGGTTACGGTCTTTTACCTGTGCATGGGCAGAGAGACGAGAGCCACCCAACGGACTTTTTTTTTTTTTTTTTTCTGGCCAGCCAGCCGCAGACGCCAGAAATTTTATGTCCAGGTACAGATAAATAAATAAAACCGGATACAGACCTAATAAAGCCAAGGACTAACGTTCGTGTGTGGAGCATTTGGATAATCGAGGGATTACTGTAGTGGATCTGGTGTCTAATGTACAAAGTTACCTCACTTTAACGTGCATGTATTTACCTAATTTTGATATACAGGAAATGAGCTACGCTCGTGGGGTACCGTCTGTTTCTCAATAAGTCAAATTTTGCTTTAATCTCGTTTAAGTTTTTAAACTGGACAATCTCTCTGTCCATGCTATTCCACAGGTCTATGCATCTATAAGGAAAGCTATATTTATTGATGTCCATCAAGCAGCTTGGCTTCTTCAGTTTCATTCTGTGTCCTATTGTTACTCTCTCATCCCACACAGATTTTCTCTGTCAATTTTATCTACTCCCATCATGGTCCTGAACACTGCAATCATGTTGCCCCTCTCTCTCTCCTTTCTTCTAAGGAAAGCAAATTCACCCTTTCCAGCCTCTCACTGTATGACAAATCTACCAGACTGGGGACCATCTTGGTTGCTGTGCTTTGTATTCTCTCAATCTTGTTTATATGTTTCTTTTTGTGTGGGGACCACACTACTGCTGCATATTCTAACCTGGGGCGGATCATGGCCACTATCAATTTTTTCATCATCTCCTCATCCATGTGATGAAGTGCCACTCTTATATTGGTTAAGAGTTTATATGTCTCTCTATCTTATTAATGTGTTTTTCAAGTGACAAACTATCCTGGACCAGCACTCCCAAATCTTTCTCTTTTCTCATTTTTGTGACTGGTTCATTACCCATCAAATAACTGTTATGGCCTCTTGGTACTTTTACCCATATCCAATGTTTTACATTTTTTGCGTTGAATTTCATTTCCCACACCCGGCTCCAATCATGTATCCTATCCAGATCCTCCTGCAGCATTTTACAGTCCTCTTCAACCTCTACATTTCTCAAGATCTTTGCATCATCAGCAAACAGACTTGCGTAACTGTTCACTCCATCTACCATATCATTTACATAAATCAGAAAAATTACTGGCACCAACACCGAGCCCTGTGGGACACCACTTGTTACTTCCCTCCATCCAGATGTCCTGTCCTTTATTACTGTCCTCATTTGTCTGTCACTCAGTCTCTCATCCATTCCAGGAGGCTTCCCTTCAGTCCTCCTATATGCTCTAATTTCCATATTAGTCTCTTATAGCGTACCTTGTCGAAGGCCTTCTCCAGATCTAAATACACGCATTCCACCCAACTGTCTCTCTCCTGCAGCATGTCAATCGTTCTTGAGTAAAAGCTCAACAAGTTGGAAACACATGACCTTCCACTTCTGAATCCAAACTGACTTTCAGTCAAAATATTCATTTCTTCCAGATATTTTATCCATCTATCTTTCAGGATTCTCTCACACTTTTTTGCGACCATGCTGGTTGGGGACACTGGTCTATAATTCAAGGGTTCTTCCTTGTTTCCTCTTTTTAAAATTGGTACCACATTTGCCCTCTTCCATTCCCGAGGTACTTTCCCCTCTTCCTCAAGTTGTTCTCTGCATTCCTTCGGTACCCAATTAGAGATTCCATCCGGTTCTGGGGCTTTCCTTACATCTTGAGTTTCCAGTAATTTATACACTTCCTGCACTTCCACTTTTATATCTTTTATCACTACATTTTTAGTCACTCCCTCCCCCTCCACAAACTCCCTTTCATTAGTGAAAACTGTTTGGAAACGTTCATTATTTCAGCTTGCATTACCGCAAATTTGTAGACCTCTCCTTCTACTTTCAGTTTAGTGATTCCTTCCTTTTGCTTCAATTTGCCATTGACAAATCTATAAAACAATTTGGGCTCATCTTTACATTTGTCAATTATACCTTTTTCAAAGTTCCTTTCTTCCTCTCTATGTATTCTCGTATATTCATTTTCAGTTCTTTTATATTTTGCCTTTGTTCTGTTATTCCCTCTCTTCTGTTTGTACATATGCAGTAGCTGTAGCTAATACAGCTGTCATCTGCACAAAATTCCCCAATTGGAAACCTAACAATCCAGCCTAACCTAACCAAGCTTAGCCTAAATGGGGGGATGATTTTAACCACCTAGCAGAACTCTCTGCATATGACATTGGAACAGAACTTTCCCCCTTCAGTACAATTATTTCATTTTATTTTTGGAATGAAGGACTCCTGTTTTTCAATCAATTTTGCGGCCAAATGATTTTCTGTAAACCTGGAAATCACTGACAATACTGGGTGGTAATCTTATAACCAACCAACACATGTTCCTTACGTGACAATAAGTGGGTTGCCGGAGGGTTAGTGTCCCTCCTCAGAAAACAAGTAACTAAATATATGAAGAAGAAACTTCAGACCAGAACTGACCAACAGGTGACGACCAAGGACTGAACAAAGGACATGGTACAGACTGTGACAAGGAGAGAGAGAGAGAGAGAGAGAGAGAGAGAGAGAGAGAGAGAGAGAGAGAGAGA
>JAGKTI010002438.1:48881-65577 GCA_018397915.1 Birgus latro
AGAGCCGCGAGTCCGTTAGAGACCGTGGTAGTGCCAGTCATGCCTGAATTTGAAATATTCTTTTCTCTTTATTTGTGTACATCGTGTTAGGTTAAGAGATCAAGTTATATGTATAATTAATGTATGCAAATTATTGATCGGGCATATAATTCATGTGTGCAGTATTTTCAACATCTTGTTGAGAGTAATTGCCCAAGGATCTTATCAGTGGTGGTGTTCACACGATTAATAAGCTTTGTACCGTGATATGTGGGTCAGCCTGATTTATTTCTGTGGAGAAGAGAACATTATTTTCCCAGTTATTCTGGAGGAATCAGAGACTGAAGTTTTAAACTGTGTACTAGTTTCTATTGTTCGAGGGTTAATTTTATTTAATGTATGTTAAGGTTAGTAAATCATGGATAATCATTTATCTGATGTGTTTGAACTAAACTCTTCTGGGAAGTTTGATTGTGAGATCGAGTGGCCCACAAGGTATGTTACTATCTATAGGATTCAGGCACTCTAATATACTCACGCTACCCTGATTACTGTCTCTAGGCCTCAGGTCCACCATTCACTGTAACGGGACTAATAATTTTTTTCCTGGCAAACGCTGGGTGGTGGCAGCCTACTAATATTTTTCTTACTTCTACATGTTGGTATTTCTTCCTAGTTGTAATATATCAACGAGGCCTTCCTTAAAATTCTAGAAACTCTTCCTCGGTAGTAACCAGTAATCAGTAAAAATCTAATAAATTTATATAGTTTCAACAATTCTAACATTACACTAGTGTCAAATCGGTGGGATTACTAGTGAATTCATATCGTCTGTCGTTACACTGGTGGCAAACCGGTGGGATATCTTAAATTTCTATGCGTGCTAAAAATTTTCATCATTACATATACCCAAGCTAGAATTCTTGCTTACTACACAGCATTAAAAACCGTCTACTACTACTACTCTTACCCGGCTCCAGGAATACCAAACCCTGTTTTCAAATAAATTTCTGGTAATCAATCAGTCACCTCGAGTCATATATACTAGGTGATCATCACATCTAGCCAGGATGGACGAAAAATACATTGACTCGACAAATCCGCCATTAGGACAAATAGATCGGGGGTCTTCCTCAAGCCTAGGAACTTCATCTCATCTAATTTCTCCTGTCTAACTTTAAAGAGACCCTGCCAGCTTACCAGAATTATCTATATGCTCAAACACCGGCTGATACATTATGACAGTAATTAAGTAAGGAATTATGGCTAAAATTAATGAGATGAAAACTCACCTCCAAACACGTCACCTTTGTTCCCGTAATGCTCCAAGAACCAAGAGCCTAGGTCACAAAATAAATGCATATTTTTCATTGATGTTCGTTTTTCTGAACGCTGAAAAACTACATATGAATTATTACAAAGTCTAAAGAACATTATAAAGCCAATAGTTAGGTCCAAAAAAGTATGAAATAAAATAAATATATAATAAACATGGATTTTTCACCACCGAAAGTCCATATAAACGTAAAGTGCATATAAATTATTGGAAAGCGTAACTTACTTTTAAAATCAATGATAAGGTTGAATGAATGCTGAAATATCCCAGTATCTTCATTTTATGTAGGACTTGATGGTCGCTGAGTTTCTTCTTCTTCTTCTTAGGTTAAAGGGTGGTGAAGCGATGAAGCTTATACACCCTCCCCTGGCGGAAATGGCACCCTGGGAAGTTGGGCCTAGCAGGGATGATTATGCACTGATGACCCCTGTTAATCGGATGGTTTCTTGAAGAAAGCAGAGGAGGCTCATCTCACCAGTGGGGATTACAGGCGACGAATCTGACCTGTAACACGGAGAAACTGTTTCATGAGGCGTAATACCTTGGCCTTTTGGTCCTCTGGTAGGCCATCACCAGCTAGTAGGATAGGAGTCGCTGAGTTTTGCCGGAGGCCTACTCTAGTCTATTTACCGATTTTTCGCTAGGTCTTGAAATTAGCCTTCTTTTAGCGATAAATTTTAGTATCTAACTATAAGGAATTTCACTATTTTATAGTGTTTTCTCAAAGAATCGACGACATTGTAGAGATTGTGCGCTGTTTCCTGGCAATTATCTGAGGATTTTTCGCATTTAGTAGCAGACAAATCTTAGCGATATTTGAGGCTTTGGATTATACACTAGACTCACTCACTCTGTCCCCAAACTGTCTGTGCACACCACCATATACGGTATATATATATATATATATATATATATGTTATAATAAAAGAATTATACTACACTGGTTAGCCTTAAAATACTCATTTTCTATAACTTTTATACTTTACAGAAAACAGAAAACTGCTTATGGGCAACAAAAGAATTACATCCATGGTCTATTTCACAGTACCATACCAATACTTGTTTAAGGGAGAAAAAAATCAACATACACATTGGCATTATGCTTACTGTAAAGGTACAACATTCTGCATGTGATGAGATTCCAAACTGGATGGAAACTGTATCTTCAAAATAAGCACTAATTTATATGGGTATAATTTATTCCAAACATACGACTCTAGGTAATATATTAACAAGATTTCGCCTTCCCCCCCCCTTTACCCTACCAACTAATAATAACTCATCTGACATTATAAATAGTGGCTTAATATTAGTGTTAATGTGACACAAGGATGGCATGTCATCATGGCCTTTTAATACAGGCTAGCCTACAAGGATGAGGTAAGAGTTGAAAATTTCTTATGGAGAGAGGAATTGGGATATTAGCCTAATGAACGATGAGGGATGGAGGATCTTAAACCTGATGTATGCAGATGATGTTACGCAACTTGCTAATGGCGAAAAAGAGCTTTGCAAACGGGTTCAGGGTTTTGCTGATGTCTGAATGTCGTATTTTGAAAGTTAATACTGATAAAAGTTAATGTGATGGTTACTAAGAGAAGAGGCTCTGATGCTATGGTGAATGGAGGGAAACCTTTATTAGGAAGATTAAGTACCTTGATGCTGTGATAGGGGAAAAAAGGGTGAATGTGTGAAGAAAGAGGAAAGCAGAGTGGCACAGAAGGGAAGAAAATGAGCCTTGATATGAAGCAGAGGTGTGAGTGTGCGTGACTGATGATGCAGTTTTCTTGCCCACATTAACGTAATGGATGTAAGATTATTGGTGCGGCAGGAAAACGAAGATTCAAGAGTTGGAGATGGTGAAATGGGTGGAGTAAAGGTGAGTGTTTGGGAAGGATGGGTGGAATATGGGTGAGTGGTGGGGTAGGATGGGTGGGGTATGGGTGAATGTTGGGGTAGGATGGGTGGAGTATGGGTGAATGTTGGGGTAGGATGGGTGGAGTAATGGGGAGTGTTGAGGCAGGATGGGTGGAGTAAGGGAGAGTGTTGGGGTAGGATGGGTGGAGTAATGGGAAGCGTTTGGGTAGGATGGGTGGAGTAAGGGTGAGTGTTGGGATAGGATGGATAGAGTAAGGGTGGGTGTTGGGGTAGGATGGGTAGAGTAAGGGTGGGTGTTGGGGAAGGATGGGTAGAGGAAGGGTGAGTGTTGGGGTAGGATGGGTAGAGGAAGGGTGAGTGTTGGGGTAGGATGGGTAGAGGAAGGGTGAGTGTTGGGGTAGGATGGGTAGAGGAAGGGTGAGTGTTGGGGTAGGATGGGTAGAGGAAGGGTGAGTGTTGGGGTAGGATGGGTAGAGGAAGGGTGAGTGTTGGGGTAGGATGGGTAGAGGAAGGGTGAGTGTTGGGGTAGGATGGGTAGAGGAAGGGTGAGTGTTGGGGTAGGATGGGTAGAGGAAGAGTGAGTGTTGGGGTAGGATGGGTAGAGGAAGGGTGAGTGTTGGGGTAGGATGGGTAGAGGAAGGGTGAGTGTTGGGGTAGGATGGGTTAACTTTGTCAATTGGATGATATAATTTTTATTAACTTTCACTCCTACCAGACACTTTCATTCAGATTACGAGAACACCTAATTAGAGAGGGGGTTAATGAAGACTAATTAACCCCTCCAGCTCGATAAAGCGTCCCCTGAATTGAATGAAATCACCTGGAGATATCAATAACAGAACATAAACAACGTCCTCGGGGTGAAGGGATCGTGAGGGACTGTAGGCAGAATAGGTTAAGGACTGGGAAAGAGTAGAGGTGGATACGAGACAGCATTTGTCTTAAAGTAGGGCAGGAAGAGTTATGACATGTGGTCTGTGTAAGCTGAGGTAGAGGGGGATGGGAAACGGGGCGAGGCTGAGAGATAGAGTAGGGACTGGGAAATGGGGCGAGACTGGGAGATAAAAAGGAAGCTTGGAGCTAGGGCGGGAATGAGAGATAGAGTAGGGACTGGAAGATGAAGCGAGACTGAGAGATAAAGGAGAGCTGGGAAGTGGGGTGAAGCGGAGATGGAGATGCTGGGAATGAGGTGAGGCTGAGACAGAGAAGCTGGGAATGGGGTGAGGCTGAGAGATGGAGGAGGGGCTGGGAAATGGGGTAACGCTGAGATAGAAAAGCTGGGAAATGGGGTGAGGCTGAGAGATAGAGGAGCTGGGAAATGGGGCGAGACTGAGTGACAGAGCAGGGACTGGGAGATGTAACGAGACACGAGATAGAGGAGGGGCTGGGAGATGGGGCGAGGCTGAGATTAGGAAAAGATGGGGAATGGGTCGAAGCTGAGAGATTAAGGAAGAGAAGGGAAATGGAGCGAGGCTGAGAGATAGAGGAGGAGGTGGGAAATGGGGTGAGGCTGAGAGATAGAGGAGTAGCTTGGAAATGGGGCGAGGCTGGGAGATAGAGGAGAGGCCGGGAGATGGAGAGGTGGGAGAAGGACTGGTTAGGAAAGGGGAGAGTACGAAGAAGGGTGGTTTGATAAAAGCGTTTGAAGTTGAAAAGAGACAGACAAGGATTTCTGAATGTGTGTGGGGAGGGTGTGAAGAGGTTTGGGGTTGTGTGAGAAACAATGAAAGGGTGTGGGGTTGTCTGAGGATGGGGTGAAGGTGTGTGGGGTTGCCTGGGGAGTGGGTAAAGGAATCTAAGGATGTGGGAGGAAGATGTGCCGGAAGGGGCGAACGATTGTGATATCTAGTGGGAAGAGGTTGAAGGAATTTGGAGTTGTGTGGGGAGAGGGTAAAGGAGTCTAGGTTGTGTGAGAAGGGGATGTGGAAGTGAGGGGGTGAAGGGCTTGTAGAGTCGTGTGGGGAAGTTGTGGGGGAAGAGGGTGAAGGAGTACAACGCTGTGTGGGGATAGATTGAAGGATTGTTGGGTTGTGTGGGGAGGAAGGAACGGGGCAAAGTTACGAGGGGAGGAGGAGTGCAGTTGAGGGTTGTGCGATTGTGTATAAAAGCGGTGAAAGAGTCTGAGGTTGTGTGGGAGAGGATGTGGGGTTGCGTGGGAAGAGAATTAAAGTCTGAGGTTATGTAAGGAATGGTTGTGGGCTAAAGGGAGCAGAGATCTATGGGGAGCAGGTGTAGGAGTGAGACTGTATGTGAAATTGTGGGGTTGAAGGAGTGGGAGTTTGTGGGGGACGGGGTGAAGGAGTAAGGTTGTGTATGAGGCTGTGAGGATGATGGGGAGGGGGGAGGTGCGGAAGCTGCAGGAACCACACGAGCAGAACTTATTCAACTTTTCGACAAGGCAAATCCCTGCAGATGAGACGCCAAGCGAGGGATGGATTTCTGGCGGGAAGTTGAGCAAGAAGTGGGACAGATGGCTGACGAACGCCACCCTAAACCTTTTCCACCCGCGCATTCCACCTTTTGAGTTATTACACACACGTTTTTCTATTATTTAATGAACAAGTTATTTTCGTCTTTACTATTTTTCTTTATGTCTAATCTTAATCTGTTAGAAGTTTTATTTACATATGATAAGTATGTTTCAGATTCTATTTTCCCCCCCCTCCAATCACTCACCATTTTTCATTACTACATAACGATTATTTTTTTGTCATGTCAACATCTTAGAGGTTTCAGCTGCATTTGTTACTCTAACGTATTCTATCTACCTATCAATAGCCAGCCGGAAGGGGTGGACGTTTGTCTCTGTGTTAAGGGTTTTAGGGGGAGGGGCACTAACCCTCCACCAACCCAGGGTAGGGAACTCGTATGGGTTGGTTATATAGTTACCAGCCAGAGTTGTAAATGGTTTCCTGGTTTACATTACAGGAAACCATTAGGTTTGTCACTAAAAGTAAAGTTACCTGAAAATGAAAGAAGAGTAATAAGAAGTGACAAGAAAGATGGAAGAAACAGGAAGAGAGGAGGGCATAGAAGAAAGAAATGATGCAGGTGACGGAAAAAGTGGGTAGCACTGCATCAAGTGAGTGGATGATGGTCGCCACCCCCTACGTATTACTGTTAAATATACGTTTCATTTCTACTAACGATTAAGGAACTAATTCTTTTTCCACCCACGAAGTCAATGTTATTATACATTACAAACATTTCTATATAGTATTTTCCAACATATTTATGTCACTTGAATCACGTGCTTCATTTGTATGTGTCGGATTAAACTAATATTTTCAGAATTACACGTATAATGTCTACTGAACTACAGTAGTCTCAACCTCTTCCATGAACAAAACCACAATTTTCATTTAGTAACAGTTTCATATACTGAGTTCTTGCTTATATTTGTACAATTTAAACCTATTACAGTTCTTATCATATCTGTATCAAATTGTTGGTTTAGTTTTGTTGTTGTTGTTGAAACTGCTGACATTTAGCTAACGAGAAAAGGCATCCCCCAATATTATTATTTTTTTTTATTAAACTTTCACCTATTAAATTTAGTTATAATCTTTCTCACTATACAGCAGCAACTTTAACCTAAATTTGTCTCGTATTATATACTGAGCTTCTCGTATCTGTATCACTAACCTACTTCAGTCCCCATGCAGTTCTTTAATCATTTTAACTCACTGTATTGGCTTTTTTTGTAAAGTTAATATTTACTTTGCTATCTCCAGATAATATCCTTCAGCCTAGGGAAAACGTTTGGAAATGCAAAGGGTTCGATATACAGCAGCCTCCATTAGCCCTATACCTAACAGGGATTCTGAGTGGAAGAAGGTCGTCTGGTGGTAGCCTGGGTAAAATGAAAAGCAAGTCATCGTAGTGAAGTTATTCTGTCCTATTCTTATTTATACATGTACCCTTTCCGCCTATTATGCCATCATTATAAAATTTGTCCATTTTTGTTCATTAACCCTTTCAGTATCAAGACGTCCTTTTCATTTTGTTCCAGGATACGTCAGACTGATATATTTATTAGTGATGGAAATATCCAGGAAAATTCAACCCTCCAGTTCAAAAATCGTTTCCAGAGCTGAATATTATCAGGTGGAAATTAAAAAAGAACAACAATATAGGTCATTATAGTGAGAGGCTAAATTACGGCTCACTATATTTTCCCATCCGGCTTTTTGATACCTATTTTCCTTTACTTTATATACCAAAACAAATATCGGTTTGTAATAATTAAATATATCGCTCCTAAATATAGAAGCATTATCCCCTTCCATAAACGGTAGTCATTATCTTTAATGTATTTTTTTGTCTGTTTTTATTTTAACTACCAGACGACTTACTTTAGGAGACACATCGAAGGACAGAGGTTTGATATAGTCTTCATTAACCCCTTCAGTGCAAGATGTCCTTTTTAAACTTTAAAAAATCCTCTGGAGGTGGCAGGAGCAAAACAGAAATAACCTACTCGTGCTGAAAGGGCTAAATGTTTCCCTATTTCACTGTTACTTGTTTCCTAACAAAACAAAAAAAATGGTAGGAAATTACAGGTAGAAATTACAAAACACTTCTGCCAGTGGATCATAATTCTGTAACAGTTCTGATTTATGGTATGGGAAATACAATATATTTCATTTATTTACGCTTACGAATAAAATATAAAAATAATACCATAAATACTCCAAACGCAATTATTCCTAGCACTGTAACTCAATAATGAATTTATTGTAATACTAATGTAGTGATATACTCTTTTTTGCACAAATATTTTAAAGGAACAAATACTTTCATCAATATTTATCAACTGAACGAATGTCAGCAAAATATGCATGAGCAGTGAAAGTGTTATTGACATGGAATGTTTTATTATTATCTCTCTATCTATCTACCTGTTCATTTTTACAGGAGTAGTTATACATCAGGATCATCTGAAATGTGGACCCAGTGGACTAGAGACTGAAGTTATCCTCCTGCTGCTGTCCACAGCTTCCTTTCGGGGGACAGGCAAGTAACCGAAGAACTTTTGTTTAACCAGGCAGTGGAGTCGCCTAGTTATATCGGTGCCACCACACAAAGGCATCCCTCCCTAACACATATATCTTCCCCCTTTAGTATGAAGATGCCCTTTGTTTTTTTAATTCTTGCTACCACCAGACGATTCTCTTTAAATTAGGAAATATCTCTGACTGTAAAAGGGTTAGGAATAATCTTCATACGTCTCAGAAGTACGATAACCTTTTTTTAAACACTTTTTTTTTTTGGGGGGGGGACGGGGGGAGGGGAGAAAAATGTTGTCTCGCAGTGAGAGTTTATGCAATTGGTTATGTTAGCTATAAACAAAGCAATTATAGGGATGTGGTTTTCTGTAATGTTGTTGATGTGTAATGTAGTGTAGTGGAGTGGAGCTTAAATTAATGAAAGTGCACTGTAGCGTAGTGTGGTATAGTGTAATGTTCTGATGTTGATGTGTGGTGTGGTATTCCATTACTGATGTTAGGTTGTTGTTATTGTGGTGTAATCTGTTGTTATCATTAATTTTATATCCTGGTACGGTGTTTTGTTATGTGTTGTCATTTTAGTGATGTTTGTGCTATTACTGATGTAATATATTGTGGTGTAGTGGCTATCGGTATGGCATGGTTTCGTGATTTTATGTTACAAATGAAGTACTGTTATTTATGTGGAATGGTCTGTTGCTACTGTGCAATATCGTTTATTGTTAGGAAACCGATGAGAGGTGCTACTGATGTGGTATTATACTGTTTCACAGTACTGCTAGCATGTATACAATTCCATGGTGTGAGCTGTTGCTGGCTAAGTGGACATTTCATTTGTCCCTGCATTCCCTGTACGACAAATGGGGATTATGTATAACCGAATATAAATAAGGTAATGCTTGTTGTGGCCCTAGGAAAGCTCTCTCAACATCTAAACAGGATAATTTCCTTGTTTTTATTGTATTGGCAGCTGCCACAATGGCAGATAACTGAATGTACTGTTCAGTACAGAGTTCGTCAGTGGGAGTTGCAATGGCAGATTGGCAGATGGCTGTAACACCAGCTATAAACGTAGGATTCATTTTGGAGGGGCTGTAAATATGGATGCCTGTAACACCAATCGTAGGTATAATGTTCTGAATCGGTGCTGTTGATCACTGTTTCCTTGGAAAGCAGGTGCTAGTTGAACTCCGGCCCGATTGCAATCTACCTGCCAAATAACTTGAGACGTTACATGCTTACATGATGCTTGGATGGACACGCCTATGTTGAGGGAACTGGTAGTGCACTAATTAGTATTCCAGCTTACAACTAAGAATCTACAGTACATTCGGTTCCCAAACTGGTTAGACTGTACGACAAAGTTTGTTTCTCCACCGACCTTGTTCATGCAGCAGTACAAGAAATGACCTAAATGTAAGTGTGATTGTTAAAGGTCGTCTTCCACGGGAACACTGGGATTTACCATTGACTCATTACCTTAATGGCCCTCGTGCAGTCAGCTTGTATAAATCTAACCTTTCTTCTCTTCTGTGGCCAAGTCTGCTACAATTTCTTGCGTGACCTGGTTTTTTCTCTCTCATGTAGCTTCTCCATTGAAGCTTTCCTGAAGGTGACAGCCATCTCATGTGTGTCACTTCACAGCAATTTGATGAAGTTTTAATGAGTTGTTAACGGTTGCCAATGTCTCAAAAGACTGTTCACTGCAGTATACTTTCCTCTGCAATTCTTGACTGTTCTAGAGAAAATTGCCTAACTGGGGATAATACCCCATTCTAGAACTATAACCTTATATGAATGTGCTATACATAAACCCCTACCGTATTCTGAAATGCGTTTGCCTGACCTTCCTTTGACTACAGGCAGAGGTGACGGGAGGTCCACAGCTGATGTCGTGCTGACCCTACAGTTACATTTGCATACAGACGTAGCACTTGATATAGCAGTAGTGTGGTAACGTGGAGGAATTTTGTGGTATTGGTGGTTGACACTGGTGGTAGTGGTTGAAAGTACAGTATGGTGTTTTTATAAAGCAGTAGGAAAGGTGAAGGGGGTGATGGTACTGCTAGTATTTTTTCTTCTGTGCAATGAAACTGTGCAACAGTGGTGTTGAAGGTAAGAATGGAGATGATAAAAGGTAAGGTGTGTGAGATGATGGTATTAATGGCTTTGGTGCTCCAGTGTGCACTGTTAGAGTGGCAAAAAGCGATGTAACTTTGGAAGAGCAGTAATGTATTGATAAAATGTGTAGTGACTGACAGCAGAGGTTGTGTTGCGTGACAGTGTTAGATAGAAATGTGGTTGCGCTGAACACATTATGTGTGTTGGAGTGAGAACTACGTGCAGCGCAGTGCATCGTAATGTACAACAGCTCTGAACAGTGGTGTTTTGGAATTGAATATGGATATATGGTGAACAGACGATAAAGCTGTACAGTAGCATTAGTAACGAAAAGATTTTGTGGTGGTGTGGAACAATAACAAAGTGACGATATGGAAAATGGTGACCACTCTATATGGGTGTGGTAGTGGCCGACGGTGTTAGTGACGTGTTAGTGTGGTAGTGAATGAGTGACGTGTTAGTGTGGTAGTGAATGAGTGTCGTGTTAATGTGGTAGTCACTAAGTGCATTGTTAGTGTCGTAATGTGCGTGTGAATGTAGTGTTAATGTGGTAGGGGGTCATAGTGTTACTGTGGTGTTAATGTGGTAGTGTGTAGGAGTGTGAGTGTAGCGTCAGTGTGGTGGTGTCTGAGTGTTAATGGTGTGTTAGTGTGGTAGTGAATGAAAGTGTTGATGTTGTGTTAGTGTGGTAGTGAATGAGAGCGTGACTGATGTGTTAGTGTGGTGGTGTGTGAGTGTTGGAGTAGTGGTACTGTGTGTAGTGTGTGACGATGTGAGTATCAGTGTGGCAGAGTATGAGTGCGAATGTAATGTTAACGTGGTAGTGTGTGTGGCAGTGAAGTTAATGTTAGTGTGGCAGTGTGTAAGTGAGTGTAGTGTTAGTGTGGCATGGTGACAATGTGGTACTATGATGAGGATGTACTGGTCATGTACTGATGTAACATTATGGAAGTGTACAGTGGCATTGCATACTGATTCAACAGTGTAGTAGTACTGTACAGACATGGAGACTGTGCTCCCTGTACGGTAATATGGTGAGTGTGTGCATATANAGTATGATGGCAGTGTGGTAGTGCTGCTGTGGTATGGTAGTATGATGCCAGTGTGGTAGTGCTGCTGCGGTATGGCAGTATGATGGCAGTGTGCTAATGCGTTTGTGGTATGGCAGTATCATGGCAGAGAGGAAATGCAGTTGTGGTATTGTAGTATGATGGCAGTGTGATAGTGCTGCTGTGGTATGGTAGTATAATGGCAGTGTGGTAGTGATGTTGTGGTATGGTAGTATGATGGCAGTGTGGTAGTGATGTTGTAGTATGGTAGTATGACGGCAGCGTGGTAATTGGTTGTGGTATGGTAGTATGATGGCAGCGTGGTAATTGGTTATCGTATGATAGGATGATGGTAGTGCGGTAATCGGTTACGGTATGGCAGTATGATGGCAGTGTGGTAACTGGTTATGGTATGATAGTATGATGGCTGTGTGGCAACTGTTTATGGTATGGAAGTATGATGGGGGTATGGTAATGCGGTTGAGGTATGGTAGTATGATGGCAGTGAGGAAATGCAGATGTATGGTAGTATCATGGCAGTGTGGTAATGAGGTTGTGGTATGGTAGTATGATGGCAGTGAGGAAATGCAGATTTATGGTAGTATGATGGCAGTGTGGTAATGCGGTTGTGGTATGGTAGTATGATGGCAGTGAGGAAATGCAGATGTATGGTAGTATCATGGCAGTGTGGTAATGCGGTTATTGTATGGTAGTACTGCAGTGTAGTATTATTACACTATGGTGGTAGTGTGACTTGTGGTAGTGAAGTGAGAATGCATGGATGGTGAAGTTTCAGTGTGACTATGGTGTAGTATGGAAGTGTGGCAATGTAATGAGGAGGTACGACGGTAATGAGGTAGTATGATTATGGAATGGTAATGTGACAAGAGAACAATGTAGCCTAGTACTCTGATATATAAGGTAGTGTGGTGTTAGAAAGGCAGTGTGGTAGTGGAAGTGTGATTGCTGTGTGGAAATATGGTCGTGGTATGGTAGTGTGACATTGAGTATTAAGAGTAATATGATCATGTGGCAGTAGGACTACGGTTAGGTAGTCTAACAGTGTGACCTCATGCTAGTGGTATAGTTGTGTGCTAGTATGATGATCGTGAGAATGTGGTAGTCTGGTAGTGAAGTGGTCATATGGTAGCAATGTGCTTGGCAGTATGTTCGTACTATGGTAGTGTGATAAAATAGTAATTAATAGTATGATGACAGTATAATGATGTAGTATTGGTGTGGTAGTGTGGCAGCAGTGACAGAAGTGCGGTAGTATGTTTGGTGATTTAGTGACACTGCAGTACTAGTATGGTAGTGTGGTAGTATGTGGATAATATGATAATGTAGTGGTGGTGTGGTAGTGTGACAGCGTAGTGGCAGTTGAAAAATAAGGCATTATGGTAATAGTATGATCATGTAATAGTGGTGTGATAATATGATAGCAGTGTTGTAGTTGTAGTGTGATTGTAGTGTGGTACTGTGACAATATATTTGGGGGAAAAATAGTATGATAGTAGTGTGGTAGTGTGACAATGTAATGTTAGTGTGGTAACATGCCAGTGTGGTAATATGGCACTGTAGTAGCGATGTGGTAGTGTGATGACAGTGTGTCTGTAATAATTTAGTGGTGGTGTAGTAGCATGATGGTAGTGCGGTAGTGTGACAATGCAGTGCTAGTGTGGTGGTGTGACAATGCAGTGTTAGTGTGGTACTGTGACAATACAATGGTAGTGTGAAGGTTGTGAGAATAGAGTGACAGTGCTTTAGTATACTTATGTTGAGCCAGTATATCACCACTGTGGTAATATGATGGTAGTGTTGCATTACTGTAATGGTGAGAATGCTCGGTAGTGTGACAGTATGATCGTAGTGTAGTGATGCAGTAGTTGTATGGCAGTGTGAAAATGTGGTAGTGTGGCCATGTTATGTAAGTAGTAGTGTGGTAGTATGACAATGAGATAGTGTGGCCATGTGGCAGTAGTGTGAACATGTAGTGATGTGGAAATGTGATGTTAGTGTGACAATGTAGTAGCAGTAGTGTGGTAGTGCGATATAAATTAGTGCTACAAGAGAAAAGTCATGTGCAAGTGTGATGGCAGTGTGGTAGAATGGTAGTGACAATATAACAGCGAAATGGTAGTGTCGTAGTATGATTATAGTGTGGTAGTATGATGTTTGGCGATGATTTGGTGGTATGGAATTGTGGCAGTATGATGGTAGTGTGGTAGCGTCATAATGAAGTAATGATGTGATACTGTGGTAATGTGATGGTAATGCAGTGGTATGAAGATGTAGTGATAGTGTGACAGTATGGTGGTAGTATGGGAGTGCAATGGTAGTGTGATGTTGGTGTGACAGTGTAGTGCAGTGTGTACTGTGACAATGTAGTGGTAGTGTGTAGTGTGACGATGTAGTGGTGGCGTGGTAGTGTGGCAGTAACACGGCAGTATGACAATGCAGTGTGACAGTAGTGTGGTAAGGTGACAATGCAGTGGTGGTATGGTAGTGTGGCAGTATGACAGAATCATGGTAGCGTGACTCCGTAGTGTTGTAGTTGTGTTATAGTGTTATGGTGATAGTGAGAGTATAGCAGTATGGTATGACGAAGGTGTAGTAGTATGATGGCAATGAAGTAGTGATAAAGAATTGGTGAGGTGGTTGTGTGACTGTATAAGTGTGACAATATAGTGGTGTGGTAGTATGACAGTAGTGTGGCAGTGTGATAATGTGGTAAGATGACAATGTACTGGTGGTGTGCTAGTGTGACAATACGAAAGCTGTATGGCAGTATGACAATGCAGTGATGTAGTATTGCAGTACAGTTGTGTAATGTTAGTGTGGCAGTGTGATACTGTAGCAGTGATAATGTCCAGTAGTGGTGGTGTGGTAATGTAGTAGTACGCTAGTAGGGTGGTAGTATGACAGTGTAGTGGTGGTTTAGGAGTGTGGTAGGATGATGGCAGTGTGATAATATGACGATGAATGATGGTGGGAGCGTGTGGCAGTAATGTGGTTGTGAGACAGTTTAGTGGTAGTGTGGTAGTATGAAAGTATGACAGTGTAGTGGTGGTGTGGTACTTCGGTATTATGATGGTAGTATGACAGTGTAGTGGTGATGTGTAGCATAACGGAATTGTGACGGTGTAGTAGTATGATGATAGTATGACAATGAAGTGGCAGTGTAATAGTATATGGTCGTGTGACAAAGCAAAAGTAGTGTGGTAGTGTAAAGGCAGTATGACTATATGATGATAGTATGGTAGCGTCACAGAGTAGTGGCAGTGTGATATAGTGTGACAAAGGAGCGGTGATGTATGTGTGATTGTAATATGGTAGCGTGACACTGTAAGAGTGGTATGGTAGGGAGGTAACATGAAAATATAGCGATGGTATGGAGAGTGTGATGGCAGTGTGGTAGTGTGACAGTGTAGTGGTGGTGGTGTGACATTACTTCGGTAGCATGACAGTGTAGAGGTAGTGTATTGGTAGCGGTGTCAGTGTAGTCGTAATGTGGTAGTATGAGGGTGACAGGGCGATTATATACTGTTGATGAGGCAATAATTATGATGGTAAAGTGGTAATGTGACAATGTAATGGTAGTGCAGTAATGTAACAGTAGTGTGACTGTGTGACAACGTAGGAGTAGTGTGCGTGAATGATGATATCGTGGATGCAATGGTGATGTGGTGGTAGTATGATGGTTGTGTGGCTATGTAGTGGTAGTGTGTGTGGTAATATGATGGCAGTGTGATGATGTTTTGGTGGTGTGGCAGTGTCATGTTAGTACGGCAATGGTAGTGTGACAATGTCATGGAGGTGTGTGATTAAGGTGTAGCAGAGTGACAATGTGACAGTGTAGTGGTGGTTTAGTAGTGCAATGGTAAAATGATGTTAGAGTCGTAGTATGGTGGCAGTATCGTAGTATGGTGGCAGTACAGTCGTGTGGTAGTATGATGACTGTACAATAGTGTGGTAGTGATGGTAGTATAGTAGTGTGATGAAGTGGCAGTGTGGTAGTATGGTGGCAGTATAGCAGTGTGGTAATGTATCAGTGTAGTGACGGGGTAGTGTGGCAGTGT
This sequence comes from Birgus latro, assembly GCA_018397915.1. Lineage (NCBI taxonomy): Eukaryota > Metazoa > Arthropoda > Malacostraca > Decapoda > Coenobitidae > Birgus > Birgus latro. Next base: position 64,333 of record JAGKTI010002438.1, read on the forward strand.
GGTAGCATGGTAGCAGTATAGTGTAGTACTATGGTAGTGAGGTGGTGTGGTGGCGGTGCAGCAGCTTGGCTGTGCGGTAGTATGGTGGTAGTACAGTACTGTAGAGTGGTAGTGTGACAGTGTGCAATACATGGTGGAATACTGTAGTGTGGTAGTATGGTATTAGTACAGTAGTGTGGCAGTTTGGCAGCGTGGTAGTATGCTGGCAGTACAGCAGTGTGGTTGTATGTTAGTGTGGTAATATGGCTTAATAATACCGTGTGGTAGTGTGGCAGTGTGGTAGCATGATGCAGCACAGTAGTGTGGTAGTGTAGTACTGTGATAACATAGTGAAGTACAGTCGTGTGGCAGTGTGGTAGTATGGTGCAGTGCAGTTGCGTGTCAGTGTGGTAGCATGGTGCAGTACAATAGTGTGTTTGCAATATGGTTGTCGTGTGGCAGTACTGTGGCAGTACATTAGTGTGGTAGTGTGGTAGTATGGTGGCAGTAGAGTAGTGTGGTAGCGTGGTAGTATGGTGGCAGTACAGTAGTATGGCAGTGTGGTAGTATGGTGGCAGTACAGCAGTGTGGTAGTGTGGTGGTGTCGGGTGCTCCTGTGTTTACGGCTGCTAAGATTGGGAGTGGCGGAGAGGCTAACAGGGAGGGAGGTAAGGAAGGAGGGAGAAGGAGAGAGAATAAGGAGAGGAGGAAGGGGGGAGAATAAGGAGAGGAGGAAGGAGGGAGAAGGAGAGGAGGAAGGAGGGAGAAGGAGAGGAGGAGAAAGGAGGGAGAATGAGGGGATAAGGGGGGGGAGGAGGCAGGAGGGAGAATGAGGGGAGGAGGCAGGAGGGAGAATGAGGGAAGGAGGCAGGAGGGAGAATAAGGGGAGGAGGATGGATGGAGAAGACTGGAAGGAAGGAAAGAAGGAAGAAGTGTGGGAGAAGGAGGGGGGGAGGGAAGGCAGAAGGGACAAGAAGAGAAGGGGGAAGGTGGGAGGGTAAAGGAGAGGAGGACGGAAAGACGGGAGGGGAGGAAAGCCGCAGGGAAAGCAGGAAGGAAGGAAAGAAGGAAAGAAGGAAAAGGAGGAGGAAGGATGGAAGGAAGGAAAGGATGAAAGAGAAGGAAAGCACAAGGAAGGAAGGTATGTGAGACATGCTGCAAAAAAGGAGGGACATAAGAATAAGGAATGGAGAGAGAGAGAGAGAGAGAGAGAGAGAGAGGGAGAGAGAGAGAGAGAGAGAGAGAGAGTGAGAGAGAGGGAGAGAG
>JAGKTI010002439.1:7090-21294 GCA_018397915.1 Birgus latro
CACAGTTTTTGAGGACAACAGGAGGGACTCCATCAGGACCATATGCCTTTTTAGTATTGAGGCCAGTGATGGCAGAAAACACATCAGCTGAAGAAATTTTAATGTCAGTCAAGAGGAAGTCAGAGGGGGGAAGTGATGGAGGAATAGCACCGGAATCGTCTAAGGTGGAATTGGAGGAGAAAGTCTGAGCGAAGAGATCTGCTTTATCAGTAGAAGAAATAGCTATAGAGCCATCAGAGTAGAAAAGAGGAGGGAAGGATGATGAGGTAAAGTTGTTAGAAAGGTTTTTGGCAAGGTGCCAGAAGGAGCGAGAAGAATTCGAGTTGGAGAGTTGGGAACATTTAGCACGGATGAAATTGTTTTTAGCAGAGCGAAGAACAGACTTAGCACGATTCCGGGCAGAAATATATAAAAGGTGTGATTCAGGGGTGGGTTGGCTCTGGTAGCTCTTATAGGCCCTCTCCTTGTTGCGGACAGTATTTGAACAAGCGTGATTAAACCAAGGCTTTCTTGCATTAGGATATGAGAAAGGAATGTATGCTTCCATGCCCGAGAGAATAACCTCCATAACGCGCAAGGCACACTCAGATGGTTCCCGGCCAAGGAAGCAATAATCATTCCATGGAAAATCAAAGAAGTACTGCCTGAGGGCCTTCCAATCTGCAGCTCCAAAGTGCCACAGGCGGCATTTCTTTGGAGGGTCCACAGGCCGTACTGGAGCGATTGGACATGTTAAGGTAATAAGATTATGATTGGAGGAGCCCAACGGAGAGAAAAGATGAACAGTGTAAGCAGAAGGATTAGTTGTTAGGAAAAGGTCAAGTATGTTGGAACTCTCTCCAAGGCGGTCAGGGATACAGGTAGGGTGCTGTACAAGCCGCTCTAGGTCATTAAGGATAGAAAAGATGTAGGCTTGTTCACCAGGTGGATCAGTGACAGGAGAGGAGAGCCAAAGGTGGTGGTGAATATTGAAATCTCCTAGAATGGAGATTTCAGAGAAAGGAGACATGGATAGAATGTGTTCCATCGTAGAAGTAAGATAGTCAAAGAATTTTTGATAGTCAGTAGAATCAGGAGATAAGTAAACAGCACAGATATATTTAGTCAGAGAATGACAGGAAAGCCGAAGCCAGAGAGTAGAGAATTCAGAAGAATCAAGTTCAGGAACACGAGAGCAATATAGATTGTTGCGTACATGTACGCAACAGCCACCTTTGGCTTTGAAACGAGAATAGAGAAAATAGGAGGATACAGAAAAGGGTTTGCTGTCAGCTGCCTCAGACAGCTGAGTCTCAGTGAGAAAGAGAAGGTGAGGTTTAGAGAAGAGGTGGTGCTCGACAGCATGAAAGTTAGAGGAAAGGCCGTGAATGTTACAGAAATGAAGAAGGAGTGAGTCAGACAGTGGTTCCAGGCAGCTCTTTGAGTCGTCACCGGGAGAGGGGCGGATGGTGGGGGCATTTATGGTCCCCCCCCCCGGGGACTCCGAGGCATGATTTTTGTGCGCCATTTTTGATGATAATTTTGAAATGGAAGTGTAGCATGTATGTAGTTTGGTGTTGACAGTTAGAGAAACTTGTGTTGGAGAGCATGCTGGTCTACTCTTTGTGTAACTGAGACACTGAAAAAGTTCAGCAAAGGGGGATGGACAGGAACAAGTCCTGAGGGCTGATGAAACGGGAGCTCCAGCTCTCCCTGTCATCAGCTTTCCATCCTCCTTGGGAGTACTGCCCTGCTCGACTGGTGCTACAGTCTCCTCACCATTACTGTATTATTACTGAAAGTGTTACATTGCAGTCTATTACAGTGATTACATTTAAGTTTAGTTCTTAATATAGAGTGAAATAAATACTGGGTACTGTTTAGAATTTACGTTAAAGTGTAAACTCACCCAGCTCCACCAACTCCGTCTCCAAAACAAAACAAACTGCCGAACTTCGAAGAATCTACTGCCTCTAACGAAAGGTGTTACACTGCAGTCTATTACAGTGATTACATTTAAGTTTAGTTCTTAATATAGAGTGAAATAAATACTGGGTACTGATAAGAATTTACGTTAAAGTATGAACTCAACCACCTCTGTCTCCAAAACAAAACAAACTGCCAAAGAATCTACTGCCTCTAACAAAAGGTGTTACACTGCATTCTATTATAGTGATTACATTTAAGTTTAGTTCTTAATATAGAGTGAAATAAATACTGGGTACTTTTTAGAATTTACGTTCAAGTGTGAGTTAAACCACCTCCACCACCGTCTCCAAAACAAAACAAAAACTGCCGACTATCTACTGCCTCTGACGAAAGGCAAATTATGTGCACTGAATCCTTTCTTTTTTGTCTTTCTTTATTAATTTATACACTGTATATGCTCCTTTACTTTAGTGTTAAGAAGAGAAGTAATAAGTATTGTTATTGCAATTTGGTGGGGTGAAAATCCATCTCCAACACACGTTATCAACAGTCTGTACTGCCTCTGTGAATTATTTTCTACCAATTAACCACTTCAGTACTGTGACGTCTATATCTACTTTATTTACGCTTCCTCCAGCGATTTTATGGCACTCAGGACTGGACTCACATACTGAAGGGGCTAACGAAGGCTGTACCAACCCCGTGCACTTCCACAGATCCAACCTACACTGACTAAAATTGTCTGGTGGCAGCAAGAACAAAATGAAAATACACCCAGCACTGAAGGGGTTAAATGTATATTAAATGCACTAAATTGTTTTTTGTCATAATTTATTTATTTATATATGCTTCTTTAATTTAGTGTTTAAAGGACAAGTAATAGGTACTGTCTTAGCAATTTTGGGGGGTGAAAATTCGGTAATTTAGCAATTTTGGGGGGTGAAAATTCGGTAATTTAGCAATTTGGGGGGGTGAAAATTCGGTAAGTCGGAAAAATTGGTAATTCGAACCAGGGTAGAGCCCCATATAGTTCGGCTTATGAAGGGTTTACTGTAGCATGATTATATATATTATACCATTTGATTAATGCAGTGAAGTTATTACACAGTACAGTACCACAATGGTAGTCAAAAGAGTTTGAAAACTATTTGGACGATCTGGACTAATATCTGATATACAGAATCGGAAAAAGTCTGGGTTAGCAGGGGGAAGTTCGGATGTTGCTTTTATCGGAATTTCGCATTTTTTGGAATGGCTTGGGCCCCAATTAGTCCGTTATAGTGAGGTCTTACTTTACGTTAAGACCAGGGTAGGTTAACCCGCCCAGTCCTAACCGGTTTTTTACCCAGCCTACCCCCAGATCCCAACCAATTTTTTACTTTTTGTTTTTTGGCTCAAACCTCCGCTTTTGGTGAGAAACATTGAAAATTCATAGAGAAATTGCCTTCCTGAGCTTAAAAATTTTGATACAGGTGTCATTCAACCTTACATTTTTCTTCTTTTTCAGGGTACCTGGCTAAAGAAAATGAACTATGGAAGGGTTAACTAATTCAAGCCACTTTAAATTACATATTTATATTTATTTGGTACGAATTTATGTGTAGTACAAGGCTATACAGTAAAACTTCGATATAACGGACTTCAGTAGACCGGAATTTGCTTTTATCGGACTCGAGGAGCTACCGGACTAACCCCCTATATATCGGAAAAAGTCCGATATAGCCAGAAAGCAGTCCGGACTGCCTGACAACTTCAGCTATGTTCACCACAATAAGACAAGTAAAAGACATGTTTTTCAGTGCATAGTACAGTATTATTATACCATTTGATTAATGTAGTGAAGGTATAACACAGTACAATACTGCAATGGTGGTGAAAACTACCGATTCAATCCGGACTAATGTCTGATATATCGGAAAAAGTCCGGATTAGCAGGGGTAAGTCCGGATGTCGCTTTTATCGGAAAATCGCATATTTCGGACTGGCCTGAGCCCCAATTAGTCCGTTATAGTGAGGTCTTAAAGTATTGGTTTTCACACAATAATATAGGCAATAAAAGCATTGTTCACTCATCCAAAACCCCAGTATATGGCACCATTCCTTTACAACATTACCACCTCATCACTTCTGTTTGCTTCTACCTCTAGCTTCTTTGTTTCTTTGTACTCCACCTCAGGAATCACTTTGACCGTGAATTTCGTCATTGGAGAGACCGTGGGGCAACATACCTTTACTGGCCAGGTTACTGCTAACAGGTGAACTGCCTAGTGTGGGGGGAGGGGGGGAGGGGGGGGTTAGGTGGGGTCAGGCAGTATCCCACTTGACAGCAAGTAGAAGAAGCTCTCCCACATATGCCTACCAAAAATCACCCACGAATGTTGAAAAATGTGCACACGATGGGCCTTGCAATTGAGTGATATACAATGCACGTCAGTGGGTCTGTCCGTGGAAAAAAGTAGCGACGTGCATGATAAGTCAGTGGGACTCGGCGGGTTAAAGGTTGACAGAAAAAAATCCAGGATAATCTGTACGTACTGAACCATTACAAAGATGCACTTAGTAACTGCTAAACACAATATTTCTCTATAGAAGAGAAAATCTTATTACCTCGTTATGTGAAGTCAACAAAAATGCACTGAGACTCCTACTGTGCCTGAAATTTTCAAGCAAGCAAAAAAACTGCATAACCATACTCTGACATTACCCGAGACATCAAAACTCAAGGAGATACAGTACCTCTCAGTTCCAGTTTCATCACTGGTAGGGAACCTGATATTTTTATGGCTGACTCTATTTCACATTAAAGCCAATAAAACATAAAATTCTTCCCTCCAACCCATGTGTATCAAAAAATCCCAATTAATTAAACAACATGCTTGTTTGTGAGGAAATTCACATTAAGGCCTTTATAATGGGAAAATTCTCTGCTCCAACCCTTCATGTCTCAAAATAATCCCAACCAATTAAACAATGAGCTTGTTTGCAAGGAAACTTCACATTAAGCCTTTAAAACAGGAAACTTATTCCCTCCAACCCTTCATGTATCAAAATAATTCAAATTAATTCAACAACATCCTTGTCCGCAAGGAACAGCATCACATATTTATTTACACCATTTGTTTAGGTTAAATGCTTTATTTATGACTAGATATACTGTATAATGTATGTTTAAATAAATACTGTATATAATAATGTGGTTTAATAGTACTCACACATTTGAGAAGCTTTATCTCATCGAGGGCTGTCTCTGTGTAGTGGGAGGCACTCTTTACCACCTTCAGGGCAACAAACCTCTTGGCCCTGGAAAATAAAGAAAATCATACTATACACTGAGTGCGTCAGAGGAAATTAAAAAATTAACCTCTAATCCGACGTCTGTCAGTAGTTAATTTCAGGTCCTGATACCTAAAGTCCTTATGCTGATGATCATAGACAGGTTGAGTATTTATATTTATCTTGAATGAAAGTTTTTTTTTTTTAACTCATTCCTTCAACTAGTTTCATGCCTTGGCACATAATTCATATTGATTTTAGTGATTTCTGTAAGGTTATTGGGCAAAAATAATGTATTTTCCAAAATTTTCCCATTTTCATTCTTATACAAGGGGTGATTTTTTTTTTTTTTTAGCTCTGATGCTTGATAGTGCAGTAACAATTAAACATATGAGAGTGAAATATACATTTCCAGGTGTATAAACTCAAGCTTTTGAAATTTACCTTGGTGAAAGCTGAAAAATCGAACCTGAAATGTGGCTGAGGGGATCATCAGTGTGGGAGATTTGTAGTGTTTAGGGGTTAAATAATATACTATCCTGATAATGCTCTACAGCACTTTAAGGATGGCACAATTAACCTGAAAACTACAGTAAAATTTCAGATGATTTTTTTTTCCTAAAAAAGTTACATCACTTGGATTTCTGTAGGAATTTCTAGATTTTCTGACTTTTCTAAATGCTGGTATTGGGCACATAATACCATGATGATTAAGTACTGTGATGAAGAGGTTTAGGCATCTATGTATTGCTTTCTCTGAGTGATTTTTTTTTTTTTCAATATTCAATGCACCTCCATAAACTAACTGTCCAAAACAATGTCATTTAAACAACACATCACAAACATCAAAAATAAATTAACACCTAGACTCAATGCCTTGAAGTCACTTGCCCATATAACATTTGGACACAACAAAGAAACCACCACCACAGTTTACAAACAATATATATGTTCAGTGAAGAATTATGCACGCCCTGCTTGGGCTCCTAACCTCACTAAAACACACTATAACACTCTTCAGACCATACAGAACAAGGCCCTAAAAATAATCACAGGCTGCACAGCTACTAAACCTACAGACCACCTACACCATGAAACCAAACTCCTCAAAGTCAAGGATCATCTAGACATGAGAGGCACCCAAATTCTCGCTGCAGCCTCCACAACCCCACAACATCCACTACACTACATGGCAGCACATCCACACACACCAAGGAACATCAAAACAACACCCAGCACACGATACCATACACAATTACAGTATGACCTCACTAAACGGACTTCAGTACACCGGAAGTCGCTTTTTTCGGAGTCAGGGAGCAGACCGGAATTATTTCTTGCATATCACAAAAACTCCGAAAAAGCTAGAAGCGTTCTGGACTGCCTAACCTCACGGCGGGGTGGCCATATTGTCGGCGCGGTTTGTGTGTTCGTGCGTTGGTTGGCGGTGGGCTGGCAGCGTAGTTATTCTTCTAAGTGAATATACAGTACAATATTTGAAGTGCTTATAATTAAGTTATACCCATAATGTTCTTTCTAAATGCTAAAAAATTAGAAAAGGGGTCTGCATTAATATTAAGACATCAAGCTTTAATCACACAGCGAGCAGTGTTTTCGTGCTTCGGTTCGTGGTGAGCTGGCGACGTAACTATTTTTCCTCCACATCATTTCCTCCAAATGTCATTTTCCGTAAGTCCCTGATATACTGCTCGACGGTGACGAGTGATAAATGAAGTATACAGACAGTGATCGTATTTGTTTGTAAGATTGTAAAAATTAAGGTGTATAAAGTGTACAGTACAGTATTTGAAAAATTCTTAAAATTAAGTACACCATATTGCACACACACGGTACACACAGTAGGCGCAGAAAGTGTTGATGCCATCTTAAAAAAAGAAAACATTCTTGTGGTTAGCAAGGAGAAACAAATAAATTAACACTCACCATTGAATTTAGTATTTACTGGCATTCCCCTTCACCTTTATTATCTTCTTAAGGCGTCTGGGGAGACTGATGGCGTAGTTTTGCAGAACAGACGGACTAAAACTGCTCCATAGCTGCTTGACTGCAGCCTCAGGTTTAGGCAAAGATGATGTGTCCATACTACGCAGCTGCCACTTCATGTGCGCCCATAAATTCTCAATGGGATTGATATCTTGGCTGTTTCCGGGCCAATCTCAAATAAAGGGAACCTCACAGTCTGTTAGCCACTGTTTCACTGACTTTGCAACATGTGCAGGGGCAGAATCTTGCATAAATACTCTTGCCTTGGTTTTATCAAAAGAGTCACTTAAAACATCACATAAGAGCTCCAAATAATTGTTCTGGTTCACTTTTTCATTTGCAGGTAGAATTACCAACTCACCAACACCATAATATGTAAAGCAGCCCCAAGCCATGAGTGAGGCTGGGTATTTAACAAACTTGGAAGTGTACTTAGGATCCAGGGGGTCACTGCCTGGTTTGCGGTACACTCGTGATGAAGGGGTACCAGTGACAGTAAATGTTGACTCATCACTCCAAAGCACAGTTTTCCATTGCTCCTCACTCCAGGCAAGATATTTCTTACAAAAATTTACTCTCTTTTTCTTCTGAAGTGCAGTTAGCAGTGGTTTTTTACGAGCACAAAAACTCCTGTAGCCCAGATCGTCATGCAACAGTTGCTGCACACTTCTGACAGACACATCTGCCAGCAACTGTGGGTTCTTTTCTTTTAAATCCCATGCTGTTAGCCTTGGATCCTTGCTAACTTGCCTTGAGATCAGCTGACGGGTCCTGAAGGTTGTCTTACGAGGTCTCCCAGGCTTGGGAAGTGGAGTGGGAGGAATGGCCTCCCCACTGTCCTTGAACCGCTTCACCAGTCTCTGCACTGTCCTCAGTCTAACACCATCTGATTTGCAATAAATGGGAGTTTGTGGCCATCTTTGTATAAAGTAATCACTTCCACACGTTTGTCCTTGCTTGTGGTTACTTTAGGCATGATGAGAATGTGGTAGGTAACCAAATAACTGTGTTATTTGAGTCAAAACATGCCCTCGTGGTGCATCACACACAGAGACAATCCTCCTCCTGTGGCTGCCCAAACATTACTGAGCCTGCTCCTGTGGTGCCAAACCTATCAAGCAGGGTTGCCAGCTCCCGCTGAAAAAGTGTCAGCTCATTTCGCATCACAGGGGAGGGTAGTATTGACCCTACTTCACTTAACGCGAAAAAGAATGACGTCGGCCCTTTAGCGTCAATACTTTCAGCGCCTACTGTACAGTAGAGTATTTGAAGTGTCTATAATTAAGTTATACCCATACTGTTCTTTCTACATGCTTAAAAAATTAGAAAAGGGGTCTGCATTAAGACATCAAGCTTTAATCACATGGCGAGCGGTGTGTGTGTTCGTGCTTCGGTTCGTGGTGAGCTGGCGACGTAACTATTTTTCCTCCACATCATTTACCCCCAGCGTCATTTTCCCTAAGTCCCTGATATACTGCTCGACAGTGATGAGTGATGAGTGAAATATACAGAAAGAGTGATCATATTTTGTTTGTATGATTGTAAAAATTAAGGTGTATAAAGTGTACTTGAAAAATGTTTAAAATTAAGTACACCACACACGTACACACACACACACGGTATGGGCAACACCTCCGATTCCCATCCACAATTCAGGTCTTGTCAGTGAAGACAATTGGGACAATTATTCACTGTTCCTTGATGATGACCCTGAAGATAATGGGAAATGATTTTGAAGGATTTGCTCTGAATGATCCTTCATCAGGTGCTGAATGATGATAACACCAGGCAAGGTGGGGGTGCAGAGATAGCCAAAGGAGTGTGAATGGTTACGTATTTAAGAAAAAAAAAATAAGAGGCAAATGAGATATTACCACAAGTCAAAATGGACTGGTGCAGATGAAGCAGGATGGTGGACGTGATGCTTTTAATAAGCGAAAATATCTTATTTTGTGTGTTATATATTGCCATTATCGAGTCTAAACCTTGCTAAAACTATACTGTGTAATGCAACGAATTGTTTTTAGTGGAATTTTAGGAAAGTTAAGAAGCAAAAGGGATAGAAGGAACTGGTGGGGTGATGCAAGATGGTGGCTATGACACTTCATGTATGAAAAATATCTTCCTGTGAGTGTTACAATGGCCTTTATCGAGTATAAACCTTACAAAAACTGTACTGTGTTATGCAATAAATTATTTATAGTGGCTTTTGAGAAAAGTTAAGAGGCAAATGAGCTAATGCCCCGATTTAGAAGGAAATGGTGGAATGAAGTAGGATTGTGGCCATGACTCTTTTCATGTATGAAAATATCTTAGCAGGGGGAAATCCCTATGTTGCTTTTTTCGGAATATCACGTTTTTCAGAATGACTTTAGCCCCAATTAGTCCATTCTAGTGAGGTTTTACTGTACTATCATCTCTTCCTCCCTGCCCACCACAGACCAGCTTCCAGAAGTATATTCATACTCAAATCACTCGCTGTTCCATTCAGTCACTTAAAGACAACACACAGCTGCATGCATGGCCTCCTGATATCCATCCTTCTGAATGCTATCTCCTTCGTGAGGACAGGGTCCACCTGGCCAGGCTGAGATGCGGGCATCATCCAGCCCTCTTAAGTTATTGGGAGATGCTAGATGACTCCTTCGCTGACGCCAGTCCAGGACGTAACCCAGCACCCCATACTATTAAGCACATCATGGAAGACTGCATTGCACACAATCACCTACACCAACAGCACAACATACACTCCTTGACAGCTCTGTGGGAAAGCCCGGTCTCAGCCATGGCCTTCCTTAAGGACTCGGGGCTGTTTGGCCAGACTGCCTAGGAAGCAACTACTACGAACTGCATTTCCACTGGTAACCCTACCCTATTTTTACCAGGGTGGTTCCAGGGAATGTCCATATATGGGTGAAAAGACAAAAGTGAAATACAGTACTAAAATCACTTTTCCTACCACAGAAAATGACTTGAAGCCACACATTCTCCTTACCCACCCTAGTTTTTTCCAGCCCTTTTCCTACCCTAGCTTCACAATTATCAGTGAGTTTGGTATGTTTTTCTCCATTAAAAGACTGGGGAATTCAACAAGTGATAGGTGAAAAGCACTCAGGAGATGAACACTGCTGAAGCTGGAAATTCTTGAAACAACTTTTCTTGGTCTACTCTGACTTCTTAGGGTTTTTAACTCCTTAAGTGCAGCCGTCGTACTGAGACAGCTTTTAAGAGAAATGCAGCCGTTGTCGTGAGAATCAGTGTTTTCCCACGCATACAGTAATTATGGCATGGGTCATAGGGGTTCGTAGGCTGCTTGGTGGTGTAGTTGAGTCTCTGGGGAGTCCATGGATTGATGGACAAGGATTGGGTAGGCCTCAGTAGGCCTATAGTGGCTACAGAGAGGAGACCCTCAACCTCTTGTGGTACTGGTGGTGATAGTGATCGCAGTGGTAAAGGAAATACTTACAGTGGGGCCGCTCGGGTAGCGTTTTTTTGCTTAGCGAATCCACGGGTAGCGACAGGAAAGAAACTATCTCGATTAATGCTGCACAGTTAGCGAAAATCCGCTAGGCATTTACCACGTAGCGAGCAGGTGGGCAGAGTTGCCAAGGTCGGAACCTGATTCAAAAGCAATACTGGGTGAATATCATCTGATCTGATCTGAATGCCGATGGTGTATGCAAGCCGACCTTCATTTGTAGCGGGTGATGGGCAGAGTTGCTAAAGTCGGACCCTCGTAACACTGACAGTGAGTGTGAGTCTATCCTCATGCTGATGGTGCACAGTTAGCGAAAATCCGCTAGGCATTTAACACGTAGCTAGCAGGTGGGCAGAGTTGCCAGGGTCGGAACCTGATTCAAAAGCAATACTGGGCGAATATCATCTGATCTGATCCTCATGCTGATGGTGCATGGGAGCTGATCTTCATTTGTAGTGGGTGGATGGGCAGAGTTGCCAAGGTCAGACCTTGGTAACACAGACAGTGAGTGCAAGTCTATCCTCAGTCAGTTCATTGACCCATTGCCTATCCATAAGCTGTGTGTTCATTCAACCCTCAGTCTCTCCATTGTTAAAGTTTTTTGTGACCTTCCATTTATTGTCTGGGGACTGAGTGCTCTGTTATCATGGCTTCAACTTCGGAGGCTGGCCCAAGTGGTGGCGGTGGCCCAGGGAAAAAAACAGGAAGTGCAGGTAGTGTAAAAGTGACAAAAAAGGCCAGAGAATACAAGCGTGGCAAGCCAAAGAAACAATACAGCGTGAGGTACAGAGACCAGCCCTTTTGAATACCTCGTCAGACGAATTGGACGATGTCGACATGCCCCCTGTTCAGCTTGAGGAGGACCTATATGATGGTTGGGAAGATGAGGAAACAGAGGCCCATCGCATCGAGAATGAAGTTCGTTTGCATGTGTTACGACGTGAGGGACAAGAGAGAGGTGAGGGATGAGAGATGGAGAGTGAGCAGAGTCAGGTCCGTGGTTGCTAGGTTGCTGCGGTACAATAACCACCAAGCACGACAGTAATTTCAACAATAAATAGCAAAAATGATTTAAACATTGTTTATCCATTTGCATGTTAAGTTTATTTTATTATTGTTCACAGTAGGAATTTAGGGTTTCATTGGAGTGTAGTACAGGTATTTATTTTTTAGTGGCTGTAGCAGGGATAAGAGATAGAGAGTGAGCAGAGTCAGGGCCATTGTCGCTAGGTTGCTACGGTACAATAACCACCAAGCATGACAGTAATTTCAACAACAAATAGCAAAAATGATTTAAAAGTTTGTTTATCCATTTGCATGTTAAGTAAGTTTATTTTATTAGTGTTCAAAGTAGGAATTTAGGGTTTCGTTGGAGTGTAGTACAGGTATTTATTTTTTAGCGGCTCTAGCAGGTTGCCACGGTACGGTAACTACAATTGATAACAATATCGTCGTCATCAGCCATTGAGGTCCACTGCAGGGCCGACCTGTAAGTGGCACTCAAAACGAAATAAAAGTAAGTTTTTAATCTTCTTTGAATATGTAATATACTATCTTATTTCTGAAGAAATATGACATGATATTAATGGTTATTGGAGGAAATTAGGGATATACCTGAAGGAGTCAGGACCGTAGTTCACTGACCCATGTAAAAGTATGTATCTTAAGCTTTTCTTATAACTAATCTCCAACTATCTCTCTCCTACCAATTTTTACAGTTTTAAATTTTTCCTTTACCTTTCCTTTTCACTTGGGGGAATGCCGGTATCTAAGCGATCCTGACGGGTGGAGGGTGAACCTCCCCACAGTTACCCCAAGAAGAAGAAGAAGAAGATTGTTTGTTTATCCACACACCGCGCATCCATTCAACTTTCACAGTCTCTCGCCATTGTTAAAGATTTTTGTGACCTTCCATTTATTGTCTGGCTACTGAGTGTTCTAATATCATGGCTTCAACATCGGGGGCTGGCCCAAGTGGTGGTGGTGGCCCAGGGAAAAAACAGGAAGTGCTGGTAATGTAAAAGTGACCAAAAAGGCCAGACAATACATGCGTGGCAAGCCAAAGAAACAATACTGCATGGAGGAAAGGAAAAAGATAATTTTTTTAATACTGTATGTAGTATACGTTTATCTTATTACAGTACTGTACTGAAGAAATATGACGTGATACTGATGGGTAATGGAGGAAATTAGTGGTATAACTGAAGGAGTCCAGGACTGTATTAATTTTTTTAGGTAAGAAGTTTGCCCCTCGGGTAGCGATTTCATGGATAGCGGCCATTTTGGTGGACTAGTAAGGTTGCTATCCAAGGGGCCCCACTGTACAGTAATCTCTCCAATATCCGATGTAATACAGCCAAAGGCATGTCCGGAAATTGGGTCCCTCCAGAAACTGGGCCTGAGGCTTCTGGACTGGTACTTATGGACCCTAACACAGCCTAACTCAGAAAAGCACCTACAGTACATAACTCCCTACCAGACATACATAGCACCTATTTAAGATCCTAGTCACACAAAGAAGGGACACAAAGCATGAAATAAATGAAAAGGAACCAGAGAATGAGGAATTAGAGGTGAGTAGGGAAAATATTTAGCAGGTGACAGGGTACTGTAACTCCCTACCAGACATGGACAGCACCTTTTTAAGATCCTATTCACACAAATAAGGGACATAAAGCATGAAATGAATGAAATGAAACCAGAGAATGAGGAATTAGAGGTGAGTATGGAAAATATTTATCAGTTGACAGCGTACTTACAACACGTCCATGGCTGTTACGAAGATTAACCCACCTCCTTTAAGGCTCTGACAGTAGTGAAAATGCTCCTGAAGCACATTCAGTAATCCAGTGTTGTGCTGCACTTAATCCTTAGCACTGTGAATTACAACTGTTTAAACAAACACAAGCACAAGCGGCAGCCATTGCAATGATTGTCTACTCACGATGGCATGCAAAAACACAGCTGTCCGGTGCTGCACACCAAGTTCAAAGTATGATTGAAAAAAATGTCGGATTTTTTTTTTTGCTTTTTTACGTTTTTTGGCCATTTCTCGGTTCCGAAGGCCCGAGCCCACAATGTCTGGACATTGGAGTGTCTGGGAATTGGGCATCCGGTTATTACAGAGATTACTGTATTTATGCCAATTTTCTTTTTTGGCATGATTGGGGTAGGGGGGTTTTCAAGAATTCTCCCCCAGTATCCCTGCTTGTCGTAAGAGGCGACTAAAAGGGTTGGTGGTGGGTTAGTGCCCCACCCCGTAAAAACAACTAACTAAAAATACAAACAGGAAGCCTCGGACCAGGACTGACCAAAAGTTGACGACAAAGGAATGGACAAAGGACGAGATTAAGATTGCGACCTGGAATGTGAGGGGTATGAATGATGAGGTGAAAGAGAGAGAGATTGTACAGGTGCTTGAGAGTGCGAAAGTGGATATATGTGGAATAACTGAAACTAAATGGCGAGGTGAGAGTGTGAGAGAATGGGAATATGGATGGGGTATATGCGCGGGAGTGGGTGAGAATGAGAGGGCGAAAGA
>JAGKTI010002439.1:21585-41560 GCA_018397915.1 Birgus latro
CCTGTACTGTTGTTTGCAGATGATACTGTGTTGTTGAGTGAAGACGAAGGGGAGCTGCAAGGCTTGGTAGATGAGTTTGGGAGAGTGTGTAAGAAACGGAATCTAAAGGTGAATGTGGGGAAGAGTAAAGTGATGTCTTTGAGAGAAGTGAAGCCAGTGAGTGTACAGTGAGATTGGATGGGAAGGAAATGGAGAATGTGAGTGAATTTAAGTACTTGGGCAGTGTGATGAGTAAGGATGGTAGTCTGGAGGGTGAAGTGCTCGAAAGGGTACAGCAGGGAAGGAAGGTTGCTGGTTCGTTGAAAGCAGTGATAAGAAACAGGGAGGTGAGCATGGAAGTGAAAAAGTTGTTACATGACAGTATTGTGA
This sequence comes from Birgus latro, assembly GCA_018397915.1. Taxonomy (NCBI): domain Eukaryota; kingdom Metazoa; phylum Arthropoda; class Malacostraca; order Decapoda; family Coenobitidae; genus Birgus; species Birgus latro. The sequence goes on from JAGKTI010002439.1 coordinate 21,955, forward strand.
TACCAACTCTGACATATGGAAGTGAAGCTTGGACCCTGTTGGAAGAACAGAAGTCAAGAGTGAGAGCAGTGGAAATGAGTTATTTGAGAGGAGCATGTGGAGTCACATGGAGAGACAGACTAACAAATGAGGAAGTGAAGGAGCGTTGTGGTGTGCTTGAGGACGTGATGGGAAGCGTTAGGAGAAACACGTTAAGGTGGTTTGGGCATGTGGAGAGGATGGAGAGTGAAAGATTGACGAGGAGAGTGTATGTAAGTGGGGTGGAGGGGGCGAGAGGTAGGGGGAGGCCGAGGATGAGATGGAGGGATGGAGTGGAGAGGTATATGAGAGAGGGGGGTGTGAGTTGGGAGCGTGGTAGTGAAATGGCAGGGGACAGAGTGACATGGAGGCGATTTGTTTGTGGCCACCCCGTTCGGGATTGAGGCGTCTGGCAATAGACAGAGATAGATAGAATGAAATGGTCACTCATAATCATCGGAATATTACTGATTTTTCTCTCCGATTTAATATTTATGAAAAAAAAAGCCAACCAAAGTTGGAGATTATCATACTTCACACAAAAACTGCACCCTCGCTGTGATGTCACATACCCTACCAGGGCCACAGCTGGCTGCTACTAACAACAATGGCTGGGAATCATACATCAGTACTGTTAAGATTTATGTGGTGTTCAGTTGTTATTATTATACTAGGTATTTAAGACTTAGTGTGATAACTTTCTTAAAGATGAAATATGCTATGTTTGTACTTTAGTGAAGAGTTTTGTTGGTTTTAGTGAGACTCGCAGTGGCGGCGAATTCTGCAACAACCAGGTACCTGTAAGGCAACTCTGTAGCACCAAGATTTGATATGATAAAGCACAGATAACATGAACACTGGATTGGACACTCTGATTCCCTGGTCTGCAGTAATGGCCCCAAGACCTAAAAATGATCATTCGCATTCTGTCCTCGTTATCTTGGCTTGTAGTCAACAGAAGTCAAATACAAATAACTGTTGCACAAAAACAAATGTATCTAACACAAATACAGTATTTCAATGAAAGCAATTGAACGTCAATGTACAATGCATGGTATGTCAACTCTTTTTCACACCTGTTAGCTTGCACCGCTTATCGTCACTTTGTGACCTTCACACTTCACCATACTGAGGAGCATTCAAGCAAAAATAGACTTAATTTGAAGACACAATTGGGAAAATTATTATCAGGTACGCTACACAGATTATTCCAGCAGCAGAATATCAACTGTTGGAGAATCGATGTAAGTAAATTGTTGAAAATGTTTGGTACTGTTTTGTGCAATGTTTCTACATCAACCCCCATGGCCCAGATTGGTGACTAGTCACCAAGTCATTGATGTGGTGCACAATGGATACACATTAAATACAGATATCGCTAAGAAATTACAAAAGACACAATTGACCCAAACCAGTTTTAAAGTTAGCTTTCATGAGGTCTCATAGCCAAAGCTGCAAGTGTCCAGCCTTACTGGATGAAAACCAATAGTGTAGGTCCTGAGCTGGGTGATGTAATAACTTTCTTTGATTTTTAGGGCAGTGCCGATGAAAGTGTAGGCAAACTATTAATATGATCACGAACACATTGTGCCTTCAGTTACCAGCCTAACATGCTTCTCACCTAGTCCACAGATACTCAAGGAGGCTTTCTTACACACACGTTACTCATTATTATTATACTTGATTGTATAAGTCACAGTATCACTGTCTGGGACTTTGCAGGTGTACTGGCACAGTATTTGGTTACTGAGTGATTGCCGGTACAGTATGCCGTTTATTTTAGTCAGCAAGACCCAAGGAATTTTCTACCTCTGCCTGAATTACAGACCTTGTCAGCTTCTCAAAGCATCCATTATTACATTCAGGCCCAATTTTACGCTGTGAGACATTTTCTCTAGTGCAATGACTGACGAATGCCTTACAAAATTACATACCTTCACTCTGTAGACTTTCCCTTCTCATTTGGACATTCCTCGCTATTTTTCTTATGTTGGAAAGTTTCTGATACCACAACTCCTATCTCCTCATTATCCTCATGCAAAGACACATTGTTGCTGCCACTCATAATGCCTATTATTGTCGTTACGTCAGTAAATATTAGTAAAAACACTAGAAGATACACTCACTACTGTAAGCTTAGCCGCCAAACTGAATGTAGCCTGTAAACATTCTTAATAGTGCATGGATGGAACACTCTGATTGGTCTGCTGATCATAAAAGTGCAGTGACTGGCTCCCAGATTGAGAGCTGCTCACTCAGTGGGGGAGGAATGGAGGATGTCAGAGGCCAGCCAGTGGGAGGGAGCATACTGATCAGAAGAGAGCTGTGCTCAGTGGGATTTTCAACCATAATGGTTGATTCATCCTCATATCACATAGGGATGGGGGAAGGCAATTCTATACTGCTCTGGGACCATTACTGCAGCGATGGGAGTGCGATTCCGGGAAATGTCCAATCCAGTGTTTATGTTATCTGTGGATAAAGTAATGAAGTGATTTACGAATTAGGATAAGTATTGCTAGGTCCTGACTCCAGGGGCATATGGCCCAGAAATTGGGCAGTAATACATCAGGAAGATGTCACACAGACCAAAATATTTCAGTGCTTTTTCCTCCTAGATAGGCCCGACTGTCGACAACTACACCTCCGTGGAGTATTTGGTTATCTGATTTCTTAGTGTAACGTACTGGTGATGTTTGAACATCTGTTTAGTAACAGCCAGTCTGATCTGGGGAATAAGATAATCACACTGCTACTAATGGCTTAAGCCGAAGTTAAGGCTGGTTTTGCTTGACAGGTGACTTTTAGGTTACGTTAAGCTGTATATGCTAGGATATTATAATTTTTATCACCAAACAGGTTCATACACACGTAATTATCTGAAATCTGATCAAAAATCTGACTACTGATAAAATTTCAGCATTCAGAACAAAAAATTGCTAAAGTTAGCAGAAGCTTTTCACCTCTACCTTGACAACTTGCCTTGACAGACTTCCGTTTTGTGTCAATATTGATTTACAATGCAAATACATTTACTTGTGTTTGTAGGTGGGGGCACTCATCATCCACTCACTCGATGTAGTGCTGCTCTCGGGTGTCTGCCCTTTCCTCTCCTCCCTCCTTTCCATCCTTCCTCTTCAGTCTCTCTTTACTTCATTCTATCCTTGTACACTCGACCCTCGCTTTCCCGGACTAAAAGGAGGGGAGACCAGTCCAGGAATCGCACAAAGTACTCACCTGGTAGGGCCCCACATACCATTCCCCAGACTATTACCATACTTTGTCCAAATTCTCCAATATCGTCCGGCAATTATTCAAATATTCTAGAGCATTCTGGAATGTAGGCTACCTATGCCAACAAAACTAACATACACAGTACATAAAATAATAACATTGACATAATAACAATAATAATAATGGACACAAGAGCGATATTTTGCTAGCTACAATCCTAAGAATGGTTGTTTAGACAGATGTTGACAAGAAGTGGAAGGTATGATAGAATAAGATCAGAAAGCTGTGAAAAAAAAGAGGAAAATGAACAAGAAATTGAACACCACGAGGTGAACCAGCCACGCTCATCAGCTGACTGAGGTAAACACACAATCAATCTTGGACTGAATTGGCAATTTTAAGCTTTATCACCATATAGGTTTGCACACTTAATTATTTGAAATTCAGTCAAAAATTTGTACTTAATTTAATTATTAACAGAAAATCAGGATTCTGAACGAAAATTTCTTAAAGTTAGCAGAATTGTTTTGCCTCTAGTCTAACAACTCACCCTGACAGACTTTTGTTTTGTAATAAATAGCGATTTACAATGAAGATACATTTTTTTGTGCTCAAAATAAATATTTTTACAAAATTGAAGTCTAAGCCATCTGTAAATTTTACTGTGTTATGCAATAAACTATTTACAGTGGCATTTGAGAAAGGTAAGAGGCAAATGGGATATTGCCACGAGTTTGGAGTTGGTGGCACGAAGCAGGTTGGTGGCCAAGATGCGTTTCATGTGTGAAAATATCTTCTTGTGTGTGTTACAAATGGCCTTTATCGAGTCAAAACCTTGCCAAAATTATACTGTGTTGTGCAGCAGACTGCTTATAGTTTTATATGAGAGAATAATGGCCAGACTTTTGTGAGATTCCCGGACTTGTACGGGCATTTGTCCAGCATTTGATAATATTGTTCGGCCTCAGTCAGAGTCCAGGAAATCCAAAATCCAGGAAATAGCAGTCCGCCAAATCGAGGGTCGAGTGTACTTTTGCCTATGGGTGACTTTACACTCCCTCTTTTGTCTTTATTTCCTTCATTCATTCCTGTTCTTTCTGACTATGGGCGACTCTACACCAAGTGACAAGCCGAATGGTTTCCTGTACACAATGAAACCATTTACTACGATGGGTGGTAACCAAAGAACCAAATTATGGCACATGGTGGTTTAGTGGGTAATTGTGGCGCTCCAATCGGATTGAGCCAGTGAAGGTTTATAGCCAAGGGGTGGTTGGGGTTATTGCTCATGTAATGACACTCAGGGATGAGTGAGGCTGGTCACTCTCATCTTAAATGTCAGGACCAACTTGCCTAGCCCCGGGTTCCTATGCTCCTCATGGGGCAATGTAGGATTAGATGATGGATGGATGGATTAAATCAATATTTATGCAAAATGGAAGTCTGTCAATGTGTGTTGACAATCTGAAGGGTAAATATATGCTGTTTAGCATGTTTTCGCTCTGAAACCTGACTTTTTATTAATAGTCATATTAAGCATAAATTTTTGACTGTTTTTCAGATAATTGGGTGTGCATGAACATATATGGTGATAAATATTATAGTGTTTTCCCTCGATTCGGTATTTCCTCGCACTGCTGCACAACAGTCAGAGCTGCCAGTTTTGATGTGGTACTCCCAACGCACTGCTTGCCATGGCAGCTTCCTGGGTTTCATCTCTTGGAACAGCGATGAATCTTTTCTCTGGTGTGATTCTACTTGTGTTCTTGCACAGTGGAACAAAGCACCAGTGGTGGTTGTTTGCTGACTTGGCCATGATGAAGCAAAGCTTGGCATATCAGCAAAACCACAATCACTCAACTTAGCTGGTGATCACAGTCTTGTATTGTCTCCGGGCTTGGCGGCCTGTGACGTCACCTCGCACTGCCATCAACCTCTTTTGTGCAACTTTGAAGGCATATATCTCCAAATTTTTACTTTGGTTTGTCAAATTAACTAAAAAATAGGATAATTCAGCACATTCATCTCCCAAATAAATTGTTTACATAAAAAAAAAAAAATGATCATCAACCAGTCCACTGAAGGGTTATTTTTGCACATTTTGTTACTGTATATGCTTATCTTCAGTTTTATAATGCAAGTTACATACCCTGATACAGCAGAAAGTCCAAGGGCATTCCACTCAATGGGATTTGATGAGATTTATCGTATGAAGAAAAAATCCACAAGGCTCCTATACTGTATAACGATTGCTTAGTCAGTGCATTTGTAGCTCTGAGCATCTATCGCAAGGGGAAAAAAATCCACTAGGGCATTTGTATGGGAAACTACAACTTTTCATAGGCCAAACCTGTTACTTTGGATATTTTTCTACCATTCTGAAAGGTTATTTACTAATTTTGAAAGAGTCAGATAAGTGCCATTTTTTGCATATCAGGGGAATGACTGAGAAATGCAAGGCCACCTTTTGCCTCAAACTTCAAACATTAAGGTAAAAAAAAAGTGTTCCCTGTCTCCACTCATCCCCAGGACAGCAGCCAAAAGTACTAAAGACCTCATCTCCTAAGGTAGCTCACACTGGTCTAGGCCATTTCCCATGATAGCAAAGAAATTTCTGACTTTACAAAAATGCCATTTTACCACAGTAATATGGGCTTCCTAGCATGAGTGCTTTCTACTGACTCAATTGCATTATCCTCTGCAATCTACATGGAGGCATATCACAATTATCTAGAAAAAAAAAAATCTAGGCCACACTAGCCCTCTTTTATATACTAACAGAGATTTGGCAGCTGTGCTTGGCATCTGGCAGCAGAGTCTGTTAACCTCTTAAGTGACATGAGGAGGACAAAGTGTTGTCCAAATAAGGACAGTAGTTCCTCATTCTAGACTCTTATAATCTCCCTGTTGAATTAACAGCATCGTGCTTCTCATTCAAAAGCCACCATTCGCCTGCTGCATACACTTCCATGTGCTTCTTCTGAAGCTGCCACTGCAAAGCCCTTTTCTGAGGTACGGTGGCATGTGGAGGGGGTTCAGCTCTCTTGGGACCTCTCACATCTGTTTTGGCTGATGTCTGAGTTATCTACTACAGCTTCATTCCCACCCACCCCCATGCCACTGTTTCATTCAGGACTGTGGTTTTCCTTTTCTTTCCTGTAATCCAGTGGCCAAATTGGTAGGGACATGGCCTGCAGTCCTAATGGACCCAGGTTCAAATCCCGGGAGGAGCAGGGAACAGTTTAAGGGTCTGAATTTCATTAATGGTAGACTTCACTTATCTACCAAAGGACCTGCCGACATGTCATAAAAACACCCCAACTAATACCAATACACCAATCCCATATGACACAGCCCTAGCATGCATTCTATATGGATGGTGGCTGTTACCACCAGTGATGACATATGGTGTATGGTACATAGAAGGAATACTGGGCTTTCAGAATGGGCTGTGAAACCTATGTCTGAAATCAGAAACATTGAAAAAATAATACTGTAATATAGTGGAATCTCCTACATCGTGGTCTCATGAGACTGGGCACATGCTGCGATTTGAGAATTCCGAGATTTAAAAATAACTAATCCTATGGGGAAAATTACTTATGGGTTTGTCAACTTGGAAAAGTTGCCCCCCCCTTATCCCCAAACCTACATCAAACTGGTAACTAGTGAATGCTAACAACCTTCATGCCTGGCCTGGGAAGGAAGCACTGTGACTGGCTTTTAGTAAGTGCTGTGCTTGAATATGACTGGTTTAGAAATTGTTATGCTTGACTGGTTTACACCCAGCTAGATGCGCAGACTTGAGGTAATGGTAGCACGAATTACATGAGGCATCGGAAAAGCGTTACTTTTGATGGCTGCATGCTTGAATTTCATGTCATTTCCACAATTTACTAATGTTGCAAACTTGCATGATCTTGCCGCATACTATGAATCTGCTATTTAGAATTGTGCGATTTAAGAGATTTGTAATGATAATAAAAAGTAAAATTAAGATCTATCATACTCCCACATGTCACACACCCTAATGAGTAAGGCGAGTCACTCTCCCTAGACCTTCACATACAATTACATTCTTACTAAACTCCCCCCAACCTTTCCTTTCCTTGATGCAAGAAGGGGGACAGGTTGGAGGGATTGACTATACAGTATTTAAGTGTGAGGTTCAAGCTCCCCTGATTTTCACCACTATTACACACAGGGCAAGGTGGGGATGGGTGGACCTTAACCAGCAGGATTTCACTCCCCTTCCTATTCCTACCCCTTCCCCACTTCAAACAGATGAGGATAAATGGTAATCATCTACAGTAATCACTCGATTATCTGGACGCTCTGTATCTGACATGCTCCATACCTGAACATTAGGCCTTGGCTCTATTACTGGTATATCCGTATCCAGATTTATCTGTCTGCATCCGAACATAAAATTTCTGACATCACCAGTTGTGCGGCCGAATCGATTTGGTGGCTGGCCAGTCTCTCTGGCCAAGTGTGGGTAATAGACCTTAACTCACAAGCTGAACAAATATGGTCATCCGGCTCCTCACTGAACAGCCAAAGTCCCCCGGCCGATTGGATCATTTGGAAGCTACCGGCCGCACACGAGTAATACAGACCTCAACCCACAAGCTAAGCAAATATGGCTGCCCGTATCCTCACCGAACGGTCAAAGTCCCCCGGCTGCCCGGATCACTCAGACGTTATTGGCCATGCACAAGTACAGTAATACAAACCCTAGCCCACAAGCTGAGAAAATAAGGCTGTCTGCCTCCTTACTGAACAGTCAAAGTTCCCCAGCCTCCCAGATCACCTGGAGCTAAAGGCTCCAGGCGCGTAATACAGACCCTAACCCACAAGCTGAGCAGTAATGGCTGTCTACCTCACTACCAAATGGTCAAAGTAGCCCGACTCCCCCCCCCCCGACCTCAAGCCAAGCTGTGCACTGGTAAAAGAAGATAACCCACCAGCTGAGGAGAAATGGCTGTCTGCCTTCTTACCAAATGGTCAAAGTTGCATGGCCGGCCAGTATAGACAAGGCATCACACTGTTCAGTGGCAATTACCACACGTCCCCACTCTTTGTCCACTTCCAGTAGTTAGAGAGGGAGCAGTTTTCTGCCATTTGTTAGGTGATTACTAGTGATGGGCGATACTAGTGGATAAATTTAAATATCATAATGATATTCTGTTGGCCAGTATTGGTGGTATCAATTACCTATACGTATAGCTAGGTAGTTTCGTAATTAATACCTTTTCAGTCCGATGAACTACCTAAAAATTTAATAAAATTAATAGGCTCAGTCCAGGTTAAAATAATTATATGGCCACTACAATAATCCCTCGATTATCCGACACAATACAGTAGAGCCAAAGCCATGTCTGGGTAATGGCTCCGTCCGGATAATGGACTTTCCCCTGGCCCCCGATTGTACAATCACACCAAAAAGTATTGGTGCACACTTAATGTGAAGGAATTTGAGACACCAGACGATGGCTGCTGGAAACTGAACAACAATTTTTTTCCCAAGCTGATGAACTTGCACTCTCAAGGATGCTATACATGCCTTATTTGTGACGTTTTCTAGTCTGTATTATTATTGTGTGTATAGCAAAGTTATTACAGATACATTTTACCGAGAATCCATCAGCTATAATGATCATTTTGGATATCATCATGCCCTACCTGCGCAATACTTTTTAGGGTGACTGTACATAACCTAACTTTGAAAGCCAGTGTAAAAGGCCACTATAGTACACCATACAACACTTGTTCCTGTTGTTTAACACTAGCCTATCTGATCAAGCAGATCTATAAACCACAGCCAAACAATTACCATGGTCAAGCTGACTCATCAACCACAGACAAGCAATCACCACTGCAGGGCCATACCCTGCAGAGACATGAGAATGTGAAAAAAATGGCTACACATGAAAATCCAGTGGGCACACAAAATATAATGGTAAAATAGAATAAAAACATAGTAAAATAGAATGAAATCATGGTACAGTACAGTAGGCTAGAAAAAAAGCAACATCAACATTCACAATTTGACCATCCCGCATCAATCTTACCCAGGATCTTCCGCTTCTCCAGAGTCAACACTACGCTCTTCCTTTTCCCTAGGAAGAGGCATGCAAGGAATAGCATGGCCTGAAGCAGGTAAGAAACAATCACAAAAGCTACTATGTGTGCTGCCATAATAACTGTTCAAGAGGAGCTGTTTACTACACAACTGCCACACAGGAACTGAGACCAAGCAAGGGGGTCTCTAGCAGATGCTGGGTAAACTAACCAGCCAGACATGACGGCACCATCGGGCTATTCCCGCCCGTCCGGGCAGAAATTTTTTGCACGACCATAATTTCAGCCCGGAAGCAAGCATTTTCTCCAGATATTGTGAAAAAATGTATGAATAATGGTTTCAAGCAGCCAAAACACAACGTCTGGGTAATGGATCGTCCAGGTAATGACCATCCGGATAATCGAGAGATTACTGTATTTTAGGGGAATGTGAGCACCAAAACTGCCATTCAGTGCACTAATAAATCATCACTTCCCAATGAAATAATATGTTTAAAATTACGTTTTCAGCTACCTACAAAGTCTACTTTAGTACTCACACTAATCAACTGGTGGTGGTCAGAATCAAAGTCCAAAGGAAATGGAGAAATAGAAGAATGGAAGGACAGGAGGAAGTACTTCATACAAGGAGGGTGAAAAAGTTACGAGAGGATGGAAAAAAGGCAGAATATAAGAGGGAAATGGAGAAGCGACTGGGTAAATACAGATTGAAGCAGATGGGGGATGTGGAAGGTATGTGCAAGATATTCACAGAGGAAATCTGTGCAGCATGTGAGGTGGTGTTTGGGGTGAAGAAAAGATGAAAGGGGGTGCAGGGAACAGCATGGTGGACTGAAGAGGTGAGAGAAGCTGTGGAACAAGAGAAGAAAGCATATAGTGAGTGGACGAGAAACAGGGGCATGGAGAAGTTGAGAGACAGAAGAGACAATTATATGTAGAGAGGAAGAGAGAGGTGAAAAGACTAGTAAGAGAGAGTAAGAAGAGAGTGGATGAGGAATTTGGAAGGAACTTCAATGTACAGTGGAGGGAATGTAAGAAAATGTTCTGGGAAGAGGTAAAGAGAGTTAGACAGGGTGCTAAAGTACTTAGTTGGGAAGTGAAAGATAAAAATGGTAGATTACTAGTCAAGAAGGGAGAAAAAGTGAGCAGATGGAGAGAACATTTTACAGAATTGTTGAACATAAAGAATGAAAGTAAAGCAAGTATAAGTGGCTGGGGAATGGCTGGGAGAAGAAGGGATGTGAGAAAAGAGAAAGAAATTAGTAGGATGAAAGTTGTGGAAGCAATGAAGAGAATAAAAGTAATGCAAGTATAAGTGGCTGGGGAATGGCTGGGAGAAGGAGGGATGTGAAAAAAGAGGAAGAAATAAGTAGGATGAAAGTTGTGGAAGCAATGAAGAGGGAAAGCCCTAGGAATTGAAGGAGTATGTGGTGAAATGCTGAAGCATGGGGAAGAGATAGTAGTAGAACGGATGTGGAAGATGTGCAGACTGGCCTGGGAGGAATGTAGAGTCCCGGAGGATTGGAAGTCATGTATAATTATTCCCCTGTACAAAGGAAAAGGGGAAAAAGAAGTGTGTGGTAATCATAGAGGCATTTGCCTTCTTAGTGTAATAGGAAAAGTATATGGTAGGATACGTACTGACAGAGTTAGGGAAATAAGAGAGGAATTAGTTGGAGAAGAACAGAAAGTTTTAGGAAGGGAAGAGGTTGTGTAGATCAGATATTCGTCCTTAGATCTTTAGTGGAAAAGTTTCTAGAGAAGGGAAAAAAGTTGTATGTAGCCTTCATGGATCTGGAGAAAGCATATGTCAGGGTGGATAGACAAGGATTGTGGAAAATATTAATCTATGGAGTAGATGGGAAGTTGTTGAAGGCCGTGAAGAGTATGTATGAGGGTGCTAAGGCTGCAGTGCATGTGAATAGTGAACTGAGTGAATTTTTCTATATGAAGGTTGGATTGAAACAAGGATGGCTATTCAATCTGTACATGGATGGGGTTATAAAAGAGATACAAGGTAGGGCAGTGGATGTTGGATGGCCCTAGTGAGAGAGGGCAGTGTTTGGAAACTCCCTGTGCAGTTGTTTGTAGATGATACTTTGTTGTTAAGTGAAGCCGCAGGGGAGCTGCAAGGCTTGGTGGATGAGTTTGGGAGAGTGGGTAAGAAGCGGAATCTAAAGGAGAATGTAGGGAAGAGTAAAGTTATGGTCTTTGACAGAAGTGAAGTCAGTGAATGTGCAATGAGGTTGGATGAGGAGGAAATGGAAAATGTGAAAGCGTTTAAGTACTTGGTTAGTGTGATGAGTAAGGATGGAAGTTTGGAGGGTGAAGTGCATGAAAGGGTGCAACAAGGAATAAAGGTTGCTGCTTCCTTGAAAGCAGTGATAAAAAACATGGAAGTTAGCATGGAAGTGAAAAAGCTACTACATGACAGTATTGTGATACCAACTCTAACGTATGGAAGTGAAGCTTGGACCTTGTTGGAGGGACAAGTCAAGAGTGAGAGCAATGGAAATGAGTTATTTGAGAGGAGCATGTGGAGTCATATGGAGAGACAGACTGACAAATGAGAAAGTGAAGGAGCATTGTGGTGTGGATGTGGATGTGATAGGAAGCGTTAGGAGAAACACACTGAGGTGGTTTGGCCATGTGGAGAGGATGGAAAGTGAAAGACTGATGAGGAGAGTGTATGTGAGTGAAGTCGATGGGGGGAAAGGGAGGGGAAGGCCAAGGATAAGATGGTGGGATGGAGTGGAGAGGTATATGAGGGAGAGGGGTGTGAGTGGGAAGCAGGGCAATAAAATGGCGGGGGACAGGGCGACATGGAGGCAATTTGTTTGTGGCCACCCCTTACGGGATTAGGGCGTCTGGCAATAGATAGATAGACTAAACAATACCTAACCATTAGTACTGATACTTTCAGATAAACAATTAGTATCAGAAGTACAGTATCAATATTTTGGTAACAATATGACTACCACTTGTGATTACATTAGCCACCAGACCACATGGGATTACTCTACACCGACTAGAGGCTAGCGGGTTATGATGCCTGTCTGCTGTTCACTAGGTGGTAAGTGCTGTACTGTACTGTACTTTATCAAAATTCTTTTTGCAATCTTTATCTTCTTCCTTTATTTGTGGATTTTTGTTGTTTATGCATTGTTTTCTTAGTGTCTAGCAGTATACTGGATATTCCCAAGTGTGTTTTGATGTCTAAATAACTGAATGACTGAAGAACACTGCCACAATTAGGAAGGGTACTGTACATATAGGTAGGGTATTTGTGGATTTTTGTTAATGCATTGTTTTCTTGGTGTTTAGCATTATATTGGATATTCCCATGTGTTTTGATGTCTAAATAGCTGAAACACCAAAGAACACTGTCACAATTAGGTGGGGTACTGTACATATGGGTTGGGTATGGGCAGGGCATTGGTAGATAGGATACTGCTCCGTATCCAGATTTCATCCATACCCAGATACAGGCAAACCCTGGCTTAATGATGCAATTGGTTAAGTAAAAACCCATCACTTGGTGGGGTATCATATCTTGGGGTAGATTTAACATGTAAAGTATAGGGAGAGGCTTTTAAGAACTGGGTTTCCCCCCCAGCCAAGTCCTAAATCCACCCAAATGAGTAAAAAAAAAAAGTTTAAAGTTAGTCTAAATGGCCTGACTGCTGTAAAAGAAGCTAACCTAAACCTAAAACCAGTGCCTGTCTTGCTTGTACCCAGTCAAGGTCACTGGAGAATGCAATCTCCGACCTGCAATCAAACTCGGTAGAGAAGAAGCAGCAGCACTGTATACAATCCCACCATCAGACAGTCCTGGGACAATTAAATAAGTATTTGTTATGCATAATAATAATGTATGAACGACGTGGAATCATCCAAGGAGTGAATTGTTCTGACGGAGAATCGTTGATGTTTTGACGGGGAATTCTCTTGACGGGGAATGCAATCGATGATGTAATCAGGATAGCCTTTTAAACAGTCCCTCTTTATGTTGTTTTAGTTACTGTTCTGGTTGCTGAGTCCCTTTATTTTCTTCTGTCTTATTTTCCAACATTTCTTTAGAAATTCCTTTGTATTTTCAAAGAGATTTTCCTAAAACAGCCCGAATGTAAACACACAATTTATTGTTCAATGATGCAATTGGGATATCCATTTCTATGACCCCTTTTTAAGTCATTTTAGTTACTGTTCTGGTTGCTGAGCTTTATTTTCTTCTCTCTTATTTTCCAACATTTATTTAGAAATTTCTTTGTATTTTCAATGCATTTTTCCTTGAATAACCTGAATGTAAACACATGATTTATCGGTTACAGTTTTAATCAATGCATGAAATATTTACACTAAGACTTTCATAATTATTAATACTTTATTTATTTAAAATTATTATTATGTACTCCATGATATGTTATATGTTCAGTGGTCAAACACGAAATATTCTTGTTGAGTCGCCTAGTTGACCACATCGTTTTGTACCTCATCTGATGGGCGAGAAACCGTACCCCAAATGACAGTGTTCATTCCACCTATGACTAAAACACATTAATCTAAGTCAAAAAACATTTTTTAAATCAACCTAAACACAAAAGTTAAGTCTAAAATATCATCAAAATTGGTAAAAAAAAAAAATAAAAACCCATCACAAAACCGAGGGTAGGTGTACGATGGTGGTACAGTATTTCTACCCCATCACTATTCCGGGGTATCGTAAAATGGGGTTTGCCTGCACATCAATGGCTCTATTACGTCAGATAATCGAGAGATTACTGCATAAAAATTTGCTTTGTACTCTAATACTAAATATATCTTGTGTACAATACACCCCGGGAACTGAATGAAGTACTGCAGACCCACACTTTATCATATCCCACTAGACGAAATACTGGCTTTAAAATACACTTTGAAGGCCCCCAGACAAAGCGGCATTCCCGGTACATAACGGATACCATCTGGTAAATGGAAAAAATCACACGAATCTACCGGACCACTCCTGGTCCATCGGACACTATTTTGCCCTTAACATATGCTATCCTATCTATCTATCTATTGCCAGACACCATAATCCCATAAGGGGTGGCCATTTGACTTTGAGTTATTTATTTTACGGGGAGGGGCACTAACCCACCACCAACCCACTTGTTGACACGTAGGGAGCATGTATGATTGGTTATATGGTTACCAGCCAGCGTTGTAAATGGTTTCTTGGCTTACAGGAAACCATTTGGCTTGTCACTCAATGTAAAGCCAGCTGTAAAGGAAAGAAAAGCAGTAAGAAGTGACAGGAAAGATGGGAAAAATAGGAAGAGAGGAGGGCAGGCACAGAAAAAGAATGATAAAGGCTAAGGAAGAAGTAGGCAGCACTACATCAAGTGAGTGGATGATGGTCGCCACCACCTACCACTGTATGCTATCCAATACATGAAAAGTATTGCACCAATACATGAAAAGTATTGCACAGGCCTACTGGATCATTTTCTCGCATGCAGCGATACTCATAATGCAGTTACCAACACTGATGATGATTTTTGTCACCTGCTTGGGTTAGGTAGGGGAGGAGTGGGCAGGAAGCAGTGGTGTGTCAGGCAATTTTTCAGCTATTTCCAGTGAGCCAGGGTGGGGTGGAGGCTGTGGACACACTGTATCACATATGGTCAGCATCAGTCTTGCTGTGTCTTTTGTTAACATCTCACGTCTCTTGAAAGTAAGTAGTGTTACCCCATCCTGACTGTGAAAATGAGTGGTGTAAACTTCCCAGAACACCCAAGACTCTAGCACCACTGCATGATTTTGAGGGATTTAAGCCACTGAGGAGATGGCAAAAATGTTGGTGGCTGCAGGACAAGGGAACCTTGCTGAGGAGGAGCTGTAAGAATGGCTGGATGAGGATGCAGGTGTGCCTTGTTATGGTCACCAGACAGAAGAGGAAATTGCTGCTTAACTGCAACAAGACAAGTCCGTGGCCAAGGAAGAAGACAAAGAGGAAGAGAAGGTGGAGGCACCTGGATCTTCTCTGGCTGCAGGCACTGATGCCGCAAAAACAGTTATCACCATCACAGACAGAGTTGGTGGGCCTACTGCCCACCACTAAAAGGTCAAGCAGTTTATCAGGTTAGAGCTAATGCAACTGCAGCAGCCAAAGCAAATCCAGGCTAAGATCTTCCAGTTTTTCAAGTCTGTGCCTTCTCCTGCTGCCATGAGGATTCGCACAGAGTAAAACCCGTGTCCCATATTCAAGTTCATCTTCAAGAATGGCCCCGATCGCCACGATCTTACCCTCGAGGTATGATCTTGGTGAAAGGCCACGATCATACCTCAAACGGTAGGCCTAAACGACCATTTCACGACAATCACGTTAGTACTAAGACACACAACACTGCTACGACGTCCCACGACACCCTACGGAAGCGTCACATTATCCTGTTGACACTATACAATCATCCCTCAGTTAAAAAATAACAGTCACTTTGACTCAACGTCAAGCCAAGACCGCCACGACATGCAACGGAACTGCTAAGTTACCACTGAGATAATCAGGACATATGACAATGCACGTCGATGGCTGGGATCTTCGGCATGAGGCTATATATCGGAGGGCAGTGTATAGGCAGGTGTCCCCAACATTAAAACCCGTTCCACGCCTGACAGTCACCAGCTGATGAGTGCAAGTGTGCAATTTTTTTTTTTTTTTTAATGCAAAAAAGAAGGAACCAAAGGCCATGGGCCTGCATACTGTTCCTTCCAAGAAAAAGCAAAAACAATACAAAAGAGAGCCAAATATAAGATCCATTCATTTCGAGATGCCTGGACACACTGTGTTTGAATGACTGGAGATCATAGGAAGTAGAGAATACAAACAGAGGAAGACAGTTCCAGAGCTGACCAGTTGCATAAATGAAGAGCTGGGAGTAACGGTTAACTCTTGCATTAAAGAGATGGACAGAAAAGGGATGAGAGTTTGTTGCTAGACAGGTACTACGTGCCCGTCGTAGAGGTGGTGGGATGCAAGCAGACAGTTCAGAAAGGTACTGGACATCTGCAGCAGTTGATGGTGTTCTGCTGGGTGAGGACCTTCCCTTTTTGTATATATGTAAATTCTTTATAGCATCTTGTAACAGTTATCGTAATTAGGATCGACAGTTGACGTATATGGAATAGTTCCTGACTCCTCTGGTTCTCTTTCATATACTGATATATCCTATATTATTGTCTGCCTCGACTGACAGGCAGCAGGTGATGAGTGCAGGTGTGTAATGTAGAAAGGCACTACGTATCTGCAGACGATGGTGTTCTTTTGGTCGAGGTATTTTTACCATTAGCGTAGGTCTTGCTATTTGTATCTTTAGGACTTAGTATAGGTTAGCAATTTGTTTTGTCAGGTTATTAGTTTTAGGGTCTTTAGTTTAGGAATTATTTTTCCTAATAAATAATGTAAAATAATAATTATATAATAGAGAAAATACAACCAAAATAATATAAATAAAAATATAAAATGAAAAAATTTATATATGTATAAATACATACGGGTGTATGCATATGTGCTTTTATATACACATGGATGTGTGTGTGTCTGTAATATATATATATATATATTTAGGGTGGTCAGCACTTATAGGGGGAAAAAAAAAAAATGGATATTTAGGTGAGCAAAGTATGCAATCGATTCCACTTTACAGACAAAGCATTCAAGCAATAATTTATGTTTTTTTATCAATGCAAAGTCGTGCCTCACTACCCCTGCATTCTGCAAATCTAAATGATCTGAGTACGAGAAGGGTATGGTAAAGAAAGGTAAAAATAAACAATGTGGTACAAAAAGAAACTATTTTTGAGCTATACAACAAGCATAATCAGTTTATTACATGTGGGAAAGTCGTAGAGGTGTCTGTGGTGCTGCACAACATGAAAGATCAGCTGTCGTTCTTTTTCATTCTTCGTCAGACCACTGTTGCAGTCCATTGCCAGTTTGACAGCCCGCTCAGCAGCATCACTGACCACTCTGAGGTGGGCCATGACATCAGGAATGGGGCAGAGGTCATTGATGCTTGTCAGAGTATCCAGCTTCAAACACTGACGGAGTTTTTTCGACTTCTGGGTGACAAACTTAGAGATTCTCAGATCTGATGCCTTATCGTCTTCATGTTCAAATGGCGCAGACCCTTCTTCCTCGGCAGTGCTGTGGTTATGTTTTTCAGCATTTCCTGCTTTTCTGCAGCACAGACTTTGTCAGAATACATGGCTAGTGCAGCAAGGTCCTCACTGAGGTACCAGTGGTGGCTTTTGACTTTGTCCAGTGCCTTCTTTGCTACAATTGGATCCACCTCTTTGAATTCTTCAATCTTCTACAGCAGATTGAGGTCACTGATTGGAGCGTTGACAGCATTTGGGGCTTCAAACCAGTGCATCACATAGATGGTGACGAGGAAGACACAGATGCGTTTGATGGCCTCCTTTTGATGGCATGTGAAGGGGAAGGAGGCCGCATCTTTCAGCTGATTTCTGAAATGGAAGATCTTGAGGCAATAAAGGCCTGTGGCCATCCAACAAGCTCTTTGATAGGCACCTGAATGGTGAAAGGTCATCCGTGCTGGCTTCCTGCCGAGGAAAGCCAAAGACAGCCGGAGGAGCTCAAGGTAGTCATCACGGGGTTGTGCACAATCCATGTGGCTGAGTATGAAGTGTTCAATGTCCTCGGCTCTGTTGGCAATCCACGACAGATTTTTCATCTAGGTCGTCATCGTAGGGATCGAAGGAATCTGTGTCAATTTTGTTCCAG
The DNA here is from genome assembly GCA_018397915.1 of Birgus latro. Lineage (NCBI taxonomy): Eukaryota > Metazoa > Arthropoda > Malacostraca > Decapoda > Coenobitidae > Birgus > Birgus latro. The sequence continues at coordinate 40,079 of JAGKTI010002439.1, forward strand.
AACTCTTTGAATTGACCGAAGAGAGGAATTTCAAGACCAGAAGAAGAGAAAAAGAGGTCAAAGATCCCTGCCATTGTGAGTTCACACATGGTGCCTGCATGCCAAGAACAACAGCGGGACTTGGAAACCTCTTTCAATGACAAAGCAAGCTTTGCTGTGAACCCCGGTGTTAGACGCTGCAGTATCAAAACAGAGCCCTGCAATCCAGGGCTTCACTTCTGGCCATTCATCTAGAGTCTTTAGCACTGCTGCTCCCATTGCTTTGCCCGTTCCAGCAAGGATCTTAGGGATTGCCAGGATCTTCTCTGTACCAATCCCTGTAACAACAATTGCCAGGCGATCACTGTGGCCGCTACCATCAATGTTGGGCTAGACCTTTCCATCAAAATAGAGAATCAAGGGTGTTTGTGGTTGGAATTTTTTTTTTATCTCAGCGATCTCAGTTCTTGATTCTTCCGAACAAAGTGGAGAATTCCGACAGACAATGTGAGTTCTCCCATGTCAAGCCCTGCTACGAACAAGGCAGGCGTTACCTCTTGCACTGCAACTCGCACTGATGTGAGGCATGGGTTTGAGAAGACCAAAGAAAAATTGCAAAGTATGGTGTAGTTCCCACCAGTAGAATGGAACTGAATAAGCACTTTGCCCTTCAAGTTCCTGAAGGTTTGATTTTTCTGAACACCCTATACAGTAGGCGCGGAAAGTGTTGACGCCATCTTAAAAAAAGAAAACATTCTTGTGGTTAGCAAGGAGAAACAAATAAATTAACACTCACCATTGAAATTAGTATTTACTGGCATTCCCCTTCACCTTTATTATCTTCTTAAGGCATCTGGGGAGACTGATGCGTAGTTTTGCAGAACAGATGGACTAAAACTGCTCCATAGCTGCAGCCTCAAGTTTAGGCAAAGATGATGTGTCCATACTATGCAGCTGCCGCTTCATGTGCCCCCATAAATTCTCAATGGGATTGATATCTGGGCTGTTTCCGGGCCAATCTCGAATAAAGGGAACCTCACAGTCTATTAGCCACTGTTTCACTGACTTTGCAACATGTGCAGGGGCAGAATCTTGCATAAATACTCTTGCCTTGGTTTTATCAAAAGAGTCACTTAAAACATCACATAAGAGCTCCAAATAATTGTTCTGGTTCACTTTTTCATTTGCAGGTAGAATTACCAACTCACCAACACCATAATATGTAAAGCAGCCCCAAGCCATGAGTGAGGCTGGGTATTTAACAAACTTGGAAGTGTACTTAGGATCCAGGGGGTCACTGCCTGGTTTGCGGTACACTCGTGATGAAGGGGTACCAGTGACAGTAAATGTTGACTCATCACTCCAAAGCACAGTTTTCCATTGCTCCTCACTCCAGGCAAGATATTTCTTACAAAAATTTACTCTCTTTTTCTTCTGAAGTGCAGTTAGCAGTGGTTTTTTACGAGCACAAAAACTCCTGTAGCCCAGATCGTCATGCAACAG